>JAUTDX010000298.1:0-183493 GCA_030844895.1 Ambrosia x helenae
GTGGGGGTACTAGTAGCCCTTCAAAAAAAGAAAAAGAATTTACTTTACTTTTCCTTTAAAAAAATACACACACTTTGTACATTAAACTTTCTCTAAGAATAAATAGTGAGATGGAGTGTATTTTTAGGTATTTATTTAAATTTTTATAGTTTTGTTGAATATAAATAGTGGGATGTGAAATTTCTAGGGTCAAGCAATTAGTCTAGTAACTTGGAGGAGAAGTTTCACACCTTGTTAAGAGGGTCAAGCACTAGGTTCGATAACTTGGAGAAGAAGTTTATGTCTGAGTGCTCAAAGGTACAACTCATAAAAGGCAAAAAGTAACTTAGGGATTACATTATGTTAGAGTGCTAATGACATCATATTATGTAAACCGGCTCTATCAATTTTATGGGATTAAATTTGTAAATTTATAATGTTTAAAAGAGGAGATTTGCATAAATGTACACGAATTGAAGAATTTAGTTTCGGTGTTGGTGTGTCCTAGTCTTCAGGTGTTCATCAACTCGATTTGTATATTTCTCAGGGTCAAGTCAGGTCATCTAAATTGACTAGTGTTCAATAATAATGTGTTAGTTTAGGATAGAGGTGAACAAATCGGTTTTTTTTGGTGGAACCGGTTCTGGTTCCGAACTGGCCCGCTACAGTGTCGGTTCCGTCCGGAACCGGTTTCGGTTCGGTTCAGTCCCGCCCCCTGGTTTTTGTCGGTTTCAAAGACCGGTTTCGGTTTAGTTCCGGTTCAGTTTAGGATTTCGAAACAAAAAACATGGAAAATGAAATTTAAAAAAAAAAGACAATTTCAAACATTACATTGATATTATTTTTTTATTAATCTTCGTCCGAACTACTCAACGTTGTATCACCGCATCGTATGCGAGTTCTTCCTCCGATAGGGGTTCACTTAGTACCTCTTCCACCCTTAATTTGTTCTTCAATTTCCGTTTGGTCTTCAAGTGATGTCAAATGTTGTACTTGATCCACCGCATCCAAGTGATCTTTTAAACATATGTACATCTCCAACGACGTGGGACTTAGTTTTGTTCTTCGTATCAATAACACCCCGCCACTAACAGAAAAAGCCGATTTCGAAGCTACCGTAGAAGCTTGGACACTTAGTAGATCACGAGCTATAACGGAAAGATAGGAAATTCAGATTGTTTTCCTTTCCACCAAGCCAATATATCAAAATTTTCAAATTCGCCTTACCGACATTGTCGCGGTAAAATTCGAGGCTTTATACCTCCCAAACTTGCTATATGGGGCTTCACCCCTTTGTATTTTAGCCGTTTGGTTTTTCACAATATTAAACAAATTAATTTTAATGTTACCTCGTCTCGAGCTACCCCGAATTTCTTCCCTTTCCATTGATCCCGTGTTCGTTTGTGTAAATAAGTTGGGACTATATTTTTCTAAATATGTATCATAAAATGCTTGAAAATCATTATTGAAAGTTTTTCTCATGTGGTTGCCCAATTAGGTCTTGTTTCATAAAAATGTAAAGCCAAACTTATTTTATCGATTACAGTACGAACCCCCGTAACATTTATGCAAAGGTTTAAAGCTAAGGCACAAATAAAAACGTGTGGTATTTCTTCAAATATTTTAGGAATTTTTCAACCATTGGGGAATCATTTGCTCAAACAATTCATTTTTTTCTTCAAAGTCATGTATTGTTTGACACACTAAATATAATTCTTGCATCGCTTCCGAACTAGTTGGATAATACACCCCTGATAACTTGAAAGTTTGTATTACATGGTCTAAAAACATAAAATATGTTTTCGTCGGTGTGTGGATACCCGAAATATTCAAATGCAATCGTACGTTTCATCATTTGCCGCGTCACGGGATCTATCCAATGAGCAGTGACGCAAAGGTACGATTCGTAAAGCATGAGGAGCCGACCAAACATCGGTTGTTAAGCTCACACCGGTTTGTAAGTTTGCAAAAAAAATACAACTAAATCTTTTCTTGCTTGTTTCCATAATTTCATACAATGACGTTTTAAAGTAATACGACTTACGTGCTTGTAATGAGGTTGGAGCGTGTCACAAATCAAGCTTGTCAATGCTGGATTGTCAAAGTGGTTGAACGGCAAACCTTGTTGGAGAGTAGTACCACACTTTCTAGAACGTGCATTTTTTTGCCATTCGACATAAGACACAAGTCGAAATAACCATTTTCGCAAAAAAAAATCGGTGTTTCGTGTCGTCTCGGAATTGAACAACGGTAGGATCGTTTATGGAACTAGTTTGGGATGGGTTTGTGATGAAGCCATGGAATGATTTAGTAAAAGCAAAGCAAAGCAAACACAAACTTAAGTGTATACGATAGTGGGTTTTGCGTTTTCGGGTTGTTTTTTTTTTTGTGTGTGTGTTTTTTAGTATTGTTATCAACCAAAACGTCCAAAACCTATTTATACTAAACAATGGTGGAAAAAATGGTGATTTTGGATGGAAAAACGGCTAGTTAACGGTCAAAAATTCGATTTTGGAGCGTTCTAACGGTAGGAACCGGTTTGGAACAGTTTTTGGGACCGGTTCCGGTTCTGGAACTGGTTCGGAAACGATTTTTGGCTAAAACGCGGGACCGGTGCTGGAACCTATGGTTTCTAAGAGGAACTAGAACCGGTTCACTATTGGCCGGGCCGAAACCAGAACCGGTTCGGGCCGGTTCCGCTAGTTCCGGTTCTAGAACCGGGTTTTTTGTTCACCTCTAGGATAGGGTAAATATTCAAATTAGACAATCGCAATAACAATGTTTCTAACTTAAATTACTAAAGGATAAAACAACTTGAAATCCTCCTAGAAACACATCAAGATTTCATTCTATAATTTGAGAATTTATTAGAGAAATTCACATTTATGTTTAATCAAGAAGTATGTAAAATTTCAGTACAAATCACACTTGTACTCGGTTGATAGTAATCTTGTTCCGGCTTTCCCTGCACTTGCGATAGATTTAAGAAACAAACACAAACGTTTTAGTTTAACCATAATCTTGTTTTGGCTTTCCCCCCGGCGTGAATGGCTGACAATGGTTGCCACTTTTTTTTTTAACCAATCATATTTCTTTTTCTTAAAGAAGCATTAGAGCATTCACATCCTCTCCACCATTTTATACCCTATTAATAGAGTTAATAGCCAAATCCGTCCCTGGGTTTGACCAATATTGCTAGATCCATCCATTTTGAGAATTTATGACATCTGAGCCACTAAGGTTTGAAGTTTAGTGCTAAATCCGTCCAATTTGCAAACTCTGTTAAATACTAACGTTAAATCAGGGGCATTTTGGTCATTTCCTATTTCTTTATTGCAAATTCGTCCCTGAGGTTTGTTCCAAATTGCTAGATCAGTCCAAAAAAAACATTAATCAACACAATTAAGGGTTATCATTAGGGCTGTCCAAAAAGCTCGTGGCTCGGAGCTCGCTCGAAGCTCGCTCGGATTTAGCTCGAAAAAAGCTCGCTCGATATGGCTCGGTTTGAAACTGAGCCGAGCCGGCTCGGATCGGTTGGAAAGTGAGCCTAGCTCGGCTCGATTCGTAACGAGCCGAGCTGGCTCGGTTTGGCTCGGATAGTTCTAATTTTGAATACATTTTGTTATATACATATAATATACTATAAAAATGTTAAAAAAGTTGGGGAATATGTTACATGTTTAATATTTGGTAATAGCAGCATTGAGATTGTGTGCATGGGATTGAAGTTACAACTAATCAAGTTATTTAAATAAACCATAGTATAATGGTAATTGTCAAAGTTATCAAACTCAATACTGCATTTGATTTCAAATAGGTCAGTATTTAGGAGTTCAATCAGACATATATTGCATATTTAGGGGCCTAGTTCGTATGTTGATGAACTTATACTATATTTCGTTAAAATTTAAGACTTATTTTGTATTTTTTGAACTTGATTATAGCTTGTAATGTATTAGTTTGAGCTTATTTTAATGTGTTATCGTTGACTATTGAATTAATATTTTAGATTATTGAATTTTGAAAGCCAATTTTTCTTTTTTCTTTTTAAATTCGAGCCAAACAAAGCCGAGCCGAGCCGGCTCGGTTTAAAACCAAGCCGAGCTTGAGCTTTGATTTTCAGCTCGGTTTTAAATCCGAGCCAAGCCGAGCCGGCTCGTTTTATAACCAAGCCGAACGCGAGCTTAACCTAGCTCGGGTCGGTTCGGCTCATGAACAGCCCTAGTTATCATTATTCAAAAAAAATCATTATTCAAGTCCATTTTTTCAATTTTTTTAATCTGATTAGCATTCTAACCAAGTTTTAAATTTAAATTCAGTTCTTGAATGAATTCGGATTTGTGATTTTCTAGTTTATCGAACCTAGATATCCAAATTAAATATATTCATATTTATAAATAAAAATTATTTATTTTTCTCATATTTTCAACCAAATCCGATTCAAACCGATACATAATTTTCGAACATCTAAAAAATCAAAATCCCAATAACTCGACGAAAATAACCCGAAAATC
Organism: Ambrosia x helenae; assembly: GCA_030844895.1. Classification (NCBI taxonomy): domain Eukaryota; kingdom Viridiplantae; phylum Streptophyta; class Magnoliopsida; order Asterales; family Asteraceae; genus Ambrosia; species Ambrosia x helenae. The sequence goes on from JAUTDX010000298.1 coordinate 4,494, forward strand.
GACTCGTTAGACAACGATGTACACAAATTTCTAACAAAATTTATTGCAACTGATATTTAAATTTAAATTATTTTTAAAATGTGTTTTCAATTTTTCTTCCTTTTTACAAACAAATTCATGCTTTGAGATGGAGAGAAAGAGCGATAGATAATATTCTATAAACCTAAGTCCATCTAATTCTGTGCAGGTAATTTAAATTAACTCAATTTATTTATTTTTTAATTTTTTTCTGTTTATATATATACTGATTTCGAAACAAATTAGTAAAATGTTTAATTATTTTCATTTCAGATATGTCTATTTACGTGATTAGATAACATTCTTCATTGCTCACTAAAAAAAATTTAAGTGGATAAGTGAGCAACGGTTTTTATATCTCTATCATAAGGTCTGGTCATGTTTTTTTGTTTAAATGAATCAAGCCTTTGGATATTTTGAGACATCGAGAGTATATATGGTTTTTCGATTTGATTAGTTCGTAACTTAATTTTCAGTTGTAATGTTTTTTTTTAATGACCGTAAAACTTTGTTTACGCTATGTTCCCCAGTTTCATTTAAGGGGGGAAAGGGAAGGATTTAGGAGGAAGCAAGGAAGAAAGGTGTTCCAGAGTTTTTCTCAGCGAGGGAAAGGGAGAAAAGAGAGGGGAAATTGTGAGGTTTTTTGGCTAAAATTCATCCTCCCATATTGGAAGGAACAAGAGAGAAAGGAGAGGAGGAAGGATTCCCTTCTCTTCCTTCCTTAACTTAAGCTCTGGAACACAGCGTTAGGGAGAAAAGTATTGTTGGTACATGTTTTGTTTAACTAATTTAACAAAAACTAACCTATTAGTCCAACTGATTGCATCTCATAGCTCTTGTGTTTAAATCATGTCACAAATAGTAGTCTATTTTTTTTTCGTTCTTAATATCTAACCGTAAAAGAAAAAAATTAAGAAAATGTCCACTCTAGCTTGTAATGGTTAAACCATATTTTTTTCTTAATTTTTGTTATACTTATTTTAGATATTTAATTAATACCAAATATTAAACTCACGTCTTATTATATATATATATAATAAAAATAAATATATATATATATATATATTTTATTACAAATTATCATTTTGGACTGATCTAGCAATTTGGAACAAACCTCAGGGACGAATTTGCAATAAAGAAATAGGAAATGACCAAAATGCCCCTTATTTAACGTTAGTATTTAACAGAGTTTGCAAATTGGACGGATTTAGCACTAAACTTCAAACCTTAGTGGCTCAGATGTCATAAATTCTCAACATGGATGGATCTAGCAATATTGGTCAAACCCCAGGGACGGATTTGGCTATTAACTCCTATTAATATAACAAAAAATCATATTTTTCAAAATTTTATCTCTCATTTTATAAAATCTTTCTCATCCCCTCCACCATATTTACCTTTATCTTACTCACAAACATTTATTTTATTATATTCCTCGTTAAAATACACTTACAATAATTTGATATGGGTGAATATGAGCTTTTTATATATAAAAAGTTAGAGCATTCACAACCCACCCATCAAACCTTCCCATATCTTTAAAATTAAAAAAATCCTACTAAAAACACACTACAACCCATCCACCATTTTATACCCCATCTTTATATTATGAAAATTTGTTATCCCAGCTTTTCATATATAAAAAGCTACTATTCACCATCCACCAAATTATTGTGAGTGTATGAAAACGAGAAATATAATAAAATATGTGTTTGTGAGTAAGATAAAGATAAAAATGGTGGATGGGATGTGGGAAGTTTTTTAAAGTGAGAGATAAATTTTAAAAAGTACAATTTTAGTTAAATTATAGGGTAAAAAATGATGGATGGGATGTGAATGCTCTTAGAAGATGGATTTTTCAAAATATAAAGATGGGGTATAAAATGATGGATGGGATGTAGGGTGTTTTTAAGAATTTTTTTAAATTTTAAAGATGGAGGAAGGTTTGATAGAAGGGATGTGAATGCTCTTAAACCATACTAATAACGTTACCATTATTCCTTCAAAACGTATAGGCTTTATTCCACACTAATAGAGTCTACCATATAATTATGGATTATATTTGTATTTAATTGTAATTAGTTTCATACCATATTTATCGGATCTAGATTGATCCTCTACTTGTATATATTGTATTGATTGGAATGAGAATGGCAAGGCCAATATTACATCCTATTATGGTATCAAGAGCCTAATACCTACCCTACTTGTTCTTTTTTTTCTTCTTCCTGCGGCCGCCGCACAGCATCCTTCTGCTGTGAATTCCGGTCACTTCCCACCACCATTCTCTACATCATCCTTCCCACTTCTCCTTCCCATCATCATGGAACCAAAAATTCACCCCGCAGTTACCGTTTCCAATATCAAAAACCTTATACCCATAACCTTGGAGGTTGAATCCGCCCAGTATTCCACCTGGGCAGAACTCTTCCGCACCCACTGTCGCGCATATTCAGTCTCTGACCACCTTGAACCACGGCTGCCACCACCTCCACCCGCCGCCGCCTCCACTGAAACTCCCAAAACCACCACTCCACCACCCACCGATGCATCATGGGATAGGCTGGATGCTATTGTTCTTCAATGGCTATACAGTACTGTCTCCAATGATCTCTTGAACACTGTCATTGAACCGGGCAACTCCGCCTACGAGGTTTGGTCTCATCTGGATGGCGTTTTCAGTGATAACAAAGCCGCCCGAGCCCTTCACCTTACCCATAAATTCTCAACCACCCGTCTCCAAAACTTCCCCACTATGACTGCCTATTGCCAAGCCATAAAATCCATCGCAGACCAACTCGCCAATGTTGACTGTGCCGTTGACAACAAACGCCTCGTTCTTCAACTCCTTGCAGGCCTCACAGAACCTTATGAAAGCATCAAAACAATCCTGCAATCACAAAAACCCCTCCCTTCTCACGACCTGACATCAGTTATGCAGTGCAACAGGTCTGTATGTTCATGCACTCTCCCAAGACGGACCATTGGAATGCTCTCAAACGCATCATTCGGTACATTCAGGGGACACTTACTCTTGGCCTCACACTTGGCCCGTCGAAGCACCCCTCTCTCATTGCTTACACTGATGCTGACTGGGCCGGTTGCCCTGACACCAGACGATCCACGAGCGGCTACTGTGTGTATTATGGTGATTGTCTTATTTCATGGTCTTCTAAGCGTCAACCAACTGTGTCTCGTTCTAGTGCTGAAGCAGAATACAAGGGGGTTTCCAATGTCGTTGCTGAAATTTGTTGGCTTCGAAACCTTTTACTTGAACTTCACCGTCCCCTTAGCAAAGCTGCTCTGGTATATTGTGATAATGTCAGTGCTATCTACCTATCGGGCAATCCTGTGCAACATCAGCGCACAAAACATATTGAACTAGACATTCACTTTGTCCGCGAGCAAGTTCAATGTGGCCAGGTCCGAATCCTTCATGTCCCCACACGGCACCAAATCGCTGACATTTTTACTAAAGGGCTTCCTCGGGTTCTGTTTGAAGATTTTCGGTCCAGTCTCAGCGTTCGGCCTCCTATCGCTTCGACTGCGGGGGAGTAATAGAGTCTACCATATAATTATGGATTATATTTATATTTAATTGTAACTAGAATGTGATCCCGCGCGTTGCAGCGGGGTTATTGTGCTTCGCGGTTGTTTCGACTATTAAAGAGGAATGACTTTCAATACTGAAAGAGTGAAGCCTATTAGAGATTTCATTCTCAGTATCATATACATAAATCTGCAAAAAGTGAGGTCTCTTGTAACATGGCGGACGTAGGATACCAATCTAGCAATGAACCTGGCCAAAAACCTTGAAGACACACGGACCGAAGCCTTAGTTTAAAGTATGGTCTAGGATCTCATCGTTTTATATTTTATTTTGCATAAAGTAAGACTTATTATAATTAGCTAAGTAACCATGTAGTCGTTTATACCTTACTTCGCCTTCATTTGTCCAAGCCTAATCTTTGTTGAGCTTTTAACCAAAACGACCACAACTCCTTTTAGCAGCTTCATATGGTCAATGATCTCAAGTTCATCACCATCGGCAACTAATCTTACCAACAATCTCCAAGGTTCCATGAATCAAACATTAGGTGTCTAACTTGGAATAAAGTAAACATAGAGAAATAGATCGTGTACTTACCTGAACTCAAGCCTATGCCCTGATGGTACATCTTTGGAACCCATATTGGAACTCTAGAATACTACCACCGCCGTCATCATATACAGGACCTAGAGACCGGAATAGTAACCACCTTCACCATGTTTCAGTTACTGTTAGCACCCAAAATCACCCTAATCATCAGTCACGCTTCTATCCTTAACCACAATCGTAACTGTCACCTCTAACCAGAAGAAGCAGACGTTTGGCCGTGTGTGGTAGGGCACTGCCGTGTACGACCGGAGTCCCGCCGGTCTCTTCCTCTTTTCCCTCTGGTCCCGTTTTTTTTTCTCTCTCTCTCTATCTCTCTCCATATGGGTGTGTGTGTGTGTGAGTGCGTCGTTGAGAGCAGCTCTGCCAGGGGCTCCGCCGTTGGCAGTGGCCGGATGTAAGACCCGCAAAATCGGTGTCAAACAGTTGGGTTAAAATTTTTAATATGCAAAAACATGATTAAAATTTTCTTTTGAAAGAGTATGTATACGCAGCGGAAAATAATTTTAGAATAAAATTCTACAAAACACATGACAATTACTTATCCAATTGTAAATCAAATTGAAAATTTATCATGTGTAAACAAAAGTTGTCTTCCACTAGAAATGCCTTCAATTGCCAGGTAGCTTCTCGCATCGCCAAGCAGTCATCCATCCATCTCTCTATTAACCTGAAATCAATCTAACGTGTATGCAAAAGTCAGCTACGCTGAGTGAGTTCAAGTTTTATAAATTTATATAAACAAGTATTTGTCAAAATAAGAATTAACAAAATACCTCAACCTCAGAGTTAACAATAAGCGCAATCCGCTAATTTGTTTTTCCTTAAGCAAAACAAAAATCAAAGTCTAGGATAGGATAGGCGAAATCTGCCTATTTATCTCAAAACTTCAATTAATAAATATTATAAGCGCATACCGCCTATAAACACAAAGTACAATCAAGTCTATCTAAGCGCATTCCGCTTGCTAGACTCAAACCAAAACTACAGATCAGAGCAGGCACATCCCACTTCCTGTCATAGCTAGGTTATAATATTAGAGCAGGCATATCCCACCTCTAATAACACAAAAGAAATATAATATGTAACAACTATGAGTCAAAACCAAGACTAGAGATCAGAATAGGCATATCCCACTTCCGTCATAGCTCAGTTCAACATATCAGGTAGCCATCAAACATAGTCTATTTGTATATAAAATAACACAAATAACCTAAACAAGTAACAATCAAGACAAAGCCTGATCTAACAAGAAAGGTTTCAAAGACGTGGCTAAGGCATTAAGCGCAGCCCGCTTATTAAATAAAAATTTAAGCCACACTTTAATCAAGACAACAGTCTATTCATATATAATAACACGTCTAACATAAACCATATTATAGCATATTAGGCATTAACTATGGGACAACCATAGCAAAAACTATACCATAAATCAGAGCAGGCCTATCCCACTTCTAATAACACATAAGACACACTATGTGACAACCATGAAAAAAAATTATGGCATAAATCAGAGCAGGTCTATCCCACTTCTAATGACACATATAACTCAACCCATATAATAACGCATTAGGCGCATTCCGCCCACTTACGGTTTATACAAAAAAAAATTATGTATGAGCTAATATGTATTTCGATCGTACACAAAAATATTTATAACTTGATAAAAATATTTTGTGACGTCTTAAAAACAATGGTTTAGCATGCACGTCAGCCCAAAAACATTTAGAAAAATGATAACTAAAAGAGTGGGCGCAAGAACTCACCTGGTGCAAATGCCTCTCCTTGCCACCATCAACGACTCCCGTACAATGCTCACCCACATACCAACTTGTGACATGGATTAATAATTCTTCCCATGCACTAGATTAGTAGATTGTCATCAAAATTGCCATACATCATTTTCATAATTAACTCACACATTCATACATGCTTACCACCCTTGTCCATACACCCCTCATCCTTAAAATTCATTCGTAGCCCATCCAAGAATTTTCCATGCATGATCACATGTGCATTCTCCTGGTGCGCCCCTATTATCCTCACACTTTGGTATTTCTTTTGTTTTCAATAACCATATCAATTCCATCATCTTCATATAATGAAATACATATATACACACGCTTTGCTGCAACATTCATCATGCATAACACTTCCAAGCCCTCCCCCAATACCACTATATAACTTCCAACAAATATATGAACACCATGACGGTCTAACACGGTGTATCCCCTTAACACACCTCTAATCATCACCATTGAAATCAGACACTAATCCACCATCGCTTTCACCACCCGAGCTCACCTCGATTTCCATCTCCGGTTGCATTGGTGACCACCACCACGGTGTCGTCGGTCTAATAGGCCACCCATATTGCTACCGAACAACCCCGCTGACATCGTCTCAACCCGTCACAACCACCACATACACCATCGCACGCATTCACAACCATCACCATCACAACCGAGTTAACTGTCAGCCTCTACCATTGTCACCATGGCCGACCACCGAAACCATGCAAAAAAAAACGAATAACCGAATGTGAACCAAAACGTAAAGGGTTTTACCTTAAATTGAATGGAAGTCGAGGACTCGAGTCGTCTTCCTCATGGCTCCGAAACTACACGTTGCCATGAAGTGGAAGGCGCACAACCCGAATCCTTCTGTTCGATCCTTTCTGCCGTCGTACCCTAGGGTTGTGCATTGCCCTAGGGTTTCTTTTATATTTGTTTTAGTCACCAAATTGCACCTAGGCCCTTCTGTTTTTACATGCTAACAATTTGACCCCAAAGTAAGATATAACATGTTTAAATATAGACACTTAGGTTCCTCTATTGCTTTAAACCGAGATGGAGGCGTCGAGTTCGATCAACAATCCATTTAAATAGTGTTTTATACGCTTTAACCGAATAACTGGCCCATTCAATAAAGTACTGTAAACATTTTGTCTAACTAGGTATTCGCCTAATTTTCAAGATGTTACATTAACAATCCATTTCAAAAACGTTTTAAGCGCTTAAACATGATAACTGGTCCATTTAATAAAGTACGGATAAACATTTTGTCTAAATAGGTATCCGCCTAATTTTCAGGATGTTACACCGGAAGCCTTCCGATTTGTCTTCGCTTCCTCATCTCAACTTCTATCTATCTCTCTCTCTATATATGTTTCTCTCTCTAAGTTGATTTTGTGTTGAAAGATTAAAACAATCAGATGCAAAACCCATAGAAAAAACAAAATCATGTATAACTAACACAAAGCTATGTACAATACCACAAAGCACACAAAATCAATTAAGCATGGAGTACAACCCTACAATGCACAAACCATTTGTAAATTAAATATACTATATAATTAGTTTCATACAATATTTATCGGGTCTAGATTGATCCTCAACTTATATATATTGTATTGATTGGAATGAGAATGGCAAGGCCAATATCACATCCTATTACACACCCCTACTGTCTAAAGTATTTCAAGTTTAAAAAGAATGACAACATAGGGTGTCGATCAAAATGCATAAAATGTAATTGGGTAGGACATAAAAAAGGGAAAAGGGTACCTTAAGATCTATATGAAGGTGACTTCAATCATTTATTAGCATTAAATATCTACACGGTTGAATTTATCGAATAACATTCATTGTATTGACTAAATATTTGACTTATATAGTTTTTCAACCTTTTCTACTCGCTTCAAATGTTTATGTTTTTCTTCTGTTTTTTTTTTTTTACTTTTTTTTTGGTTCTGTAGAGTATAACGCCTTTAAGTGTGTAATTGTGATTTGTACACTAACACATTCACAATAGTTGCTCTATAATATTGTGAGAGGGGCCTCTATATTATATAGAGTGGGTATAAGTGGTTGTGAGTAGAGGAGAGAGAAAATATATAGATGAGACATTGTTCATCAGTAAATTTGAAGGGGATACTGTTCACCCTCTATAATTTTTTAATATTTTTAAAAGTGGTTGTGAGTAGAAAAAAAGAAAAGGTAATGATAAAAGTATAGAATAAGTATTATTAAATAGAAAAGAAGAGAAAAATATATTAATTTTTAGTGTAATTATAGAGATGGAGATGAAGGATTTATTGTGAATGCTCTAAGTAGCAAATGAAAAGGTTGTAAAAATGGAGTATTTATAATACCAAAGTTACATAATCTACCATCTTATAATACATAATTATACCTATAATTATCCATAATTACTTTCTTGTCTAATATTCCTCCACAAGCTAAACCCGGGAACAACATGTAACTTGGATCGTAAAAATGTAAATCTATGAATAGGAAGAGGCTTTGTAAATATGTCCTCAATTTGATCTTTTGTAAATTGAATTGGACCTTTAATTTTCCTCGTGCAACCTTTTTTTGAACAAAGTGAAAATCAACTTCAACAAGGTTAGTTCTGGCATGAACAACATGATTCTTAGATAGATATGTAGCGCTGAGATTATCATACCTGAGAGTTGGAATAGAACTTGTGTTTGTTCCAAGTTATTTCAACAGAGCTTATAACCATATGAGTTCAACCACCCTTTCTTGAAGCAGTGTGGGGAGTATAAGCTCGAGCAAGGGACTCCCATAATTCACAAATAGTGGTTCCTTGAAATTGAGAGAACGAGGCTTCAGACACAATAAGATAATGATCATGCGAACAAGTGCATCATTTGCAATCTAGGATCAATAGTTGGGATTGAATGTGACAATAGTTGTTGAATCGGTTGATGTGTAAACAGTATGATTTGGACAAGGGTAGACCTGTCAATGTAGCCGAATAGATTGTTTGTAATCAGAAATGGCTCTAGCATTTGTTTTCCAGTAGCCATAGTTTGTTGGAGAGAGAGTAAAGGTGAACTTGTGTTGGTTGTGAGACGACGCCCCTTCAGTTGCTATAAAAGCGGTGATTGTTGTCATTGTTCAAGATTGTAAAGTGTCACAATTAAGACTTGAAAATATGATTGTATTTAGGTTTTGAGAGTGTCTCAACTTTGTTAAAGTGTCATACAGTTTAAGAGAGTGGCGCACACTAGCACAGTGTCGCACAGTGTTGCACCCTTTATGGAGTGTCGCATGTGATGAAGGTGACCTGGCTTTGATACCAAGTAAAACACTTTTACGCAATGTTTTAAAAACCGGTTTTTAATCATACCGGATTTGACTTAAAAATGGTTCAACCGGTTGAACCGGATTGTATCGGGTGGTTTAACCGGATTGACTTGTTAACTCTACGAATCCATAAATTACAACATGAACTTAAAATATAATCTAAAAGTGAATGATTGCATATTAAAAGATAATCCAACAGTTATTTCATATAAAAAAAATTATCCAAAAGTATTCAATTTTTTAACCATGTTCTTTTAAATGAAAGCGTAGACGATGTACGAGCCATTGGAGTATTGAATACATCAAATTCACAATTGCTTAAAAGATGAATTTCACTAGCATCGTCTTTCTCAAAATCTAGAGCATAACTATTTTCATCTCCTACATTATTACACAAAAAAGTTTTAGTAGAGATAACAATCATAATATACTTAAATTACCAAAGATAAGTAACATATATAACAAGTAACAATGTGTTTGAGGAGCCAGTTCATGCTCTTCTTCACCAAACATGTTATCTATATCATTATTATGAAGTTCTCTTTCTCGCTTTTCTTGAACCACAAAAAAATCAATAGTTCAAAACTCAAAATTTACCTTGTGCCGGTACCGGTATAAAGGTTCAAACCGGTATACCGTATTTTACCGACGGTACGAACTTGATACCGTTTCGCCTTTGTACCGGGGTTTTTCGTACCGGGCTACCCTCTGAAAATCGGTATTACCGGTATAACCGGCCGGTACGTACCGGTTTTTAAAACATTGCTTTTACGTGTGTGATTGTGATTTGTATTATAAGAATGAGATATTAATTATACCCTAAGTTACATAATATACCTACTAAAATTTACATAATTTACATAATGATACCTCTATAATTATTTTCTTTTCTAATAATATGTGTCAAAATTCCTCTTGATGTACATTTATATAGGTGCCGGTAATATAAAAAAGTTCTCAAGTATAGGAAGCATATGAGGGTGTTTGGGATTGAGTTTGGAAATGCAAAAGTGTTTTTGGTCAAAAGTGCTTATTGGCTTATGACTTTTTGAAAAGGAGTTTTAAAAAAAAGTGTTTGGATTAGCTTTTGGGATGGGAAACGTTAAAAAGTCAATAGATTGTTATTTTTTTAAGACTAGAGGGTGTGGGGGGCGGCATAGGGTGGGCATGAGATGCCGGGCCTCTCTACACCACCCCCTGGGCCGGCATAGAGCTAGGGGCGGCATGGGAGGCAAAATCTTGCCGTTGAAGCCGGACCTATTATTTGTTTTTTAATTGATTTTTTTTATTATTTTTAATAATTCTGACCAATGAGGAGGCCCGTCATCATAGTGCACACCACCCCCTTAGAGGCCCATCATCAAGATGCCTCTCCTCCCACTCCTACGTGGCGGCTCATCATGAAAATGCCACCCCTCTCCACACCCACTAGTCTAAGTGTTTCGCTTAACTTATTGTGAATATTGGTTGTATGGGTGATAAATTTGTAATTTTTTTTCCAAAAGTCAAAAGCCAAAAGCTATGATTTCTAACTTTTCAAAACAGCTTTTCCACCCTTAAAAAACTAAAAGCCAAAAGTCAAAACAGAAAGTGCTTTTGGGTTACACAAACAGCTTATTGACTTATTAGCTTTTTCAAAAAGCTAATAAGTCAATAAGTTGGTATGAAACTCAATCCCAAACACCCTCGAGGTTTCAGGCAAAAGCCGGTGTTGAACAACACATTAGCTGAAGATAGCCGCCGACCAATTGTTTGTGTAGTGGGTTTTAAGTTTTTTATTTTTATTTCCTAAAAATTAAGTTTTTTTATTTTATTTTTTTAGAATGGCCTAAAAATTAAGATTAGTTTGATTATTTCACAACCACTTAACTGAAAAACTTAATATCCATCCACTCCTTAAAGACCATTTGCGTTATATTTAACCAAATAGTAAAGGTAACGAAACTTTGAAACCATAACCTTAATATGACTATATCACAGAGACCATCCTCGTTAAACAAATCAGAAATAACCTTAATATTGTGTGCAAGTCTTAGATAGCGTTCATTTTACGGAATGGAGTGGAATTCGGATAGAATTGGAATATATATTTCATTCCTTATGTTGTCCGTTTCAACAAAAGAATGAATTGTAATTAAACAACAACATACGGAAGGTAATCTACATTCCAATTTCATCGAGATTTCATTCCATTCTATTAAACGAAAACACCTAATTCCAAAACAAATTACAATTCTCACGCAAATTCCAATTCTGTTATAATCCATGAAACGAACACTACCTTAGTTTTTCTCATGTAATTCATATATATCCGTTCAATATAATTATTTTTTAAGTTTTTTCCATACATATATATGTAATATGTATGTATATTAGCTAGTTTGATGACAAGTTGATGATTGGCATATATACACAAACCAAAATTGTTGACAGTAGGACCAGAACAGAAGCTACATGGACACAAATGGGAGCAGCAAACCACATGTTACCTGTTGCACTTTCACCTATGCTCCTCTTGTTGATGGGTTGCTTTCTATATCTGATTTAGGATTATCCTCATTTTCTCTTTTCACAGACCTAGATTAGTTGCTGTGCAAATCCCATTCTATTAGAGGGGTCAACTTGTCTGCCACACCTCAAAGATTACCACTATACCCTCTCAATAAACACCACTAAAAACCTTAATAATTGTATATTAGATATTAAGAAAATAATGGTAAGATAAAGCTAATAATATTATTTTCAGCTTGTCATGATTACACTCAAAGAAGTAACTGTTCAATCCCACTAGCACATAAACTTGTTTAACTCAAATGTTAAGTTTTGTGTGCACCACTATGAAAAGGGGAGCACTTTTAGGGTTTGAATCTTGTTCTTGAATAGGACAGTTTTTTACTGTTTTGTTTCAAGATTTACCACTGTCAAACTTAGTTTTTATGCCATTTAACCAAATCCAGCTTTTAAAAAGCAATTTTTTCTCTACCAAAAACTAACCCTTTCTCTAAAACTATGTAAACAATGATTAATAATATTCAATTTGAAGCATTTAAATCTCACAAACGGCGTTTTATCTAATCACATTGGTTAAGAGTGTACTAGTAAAGTCTTAATTTTCAATAACTCACGGTTACGTAAAGATTGAGTAAACTAAGCTTTTACACCGTTTAATCAAACATGGGCAAAGCTTTGTTAGGGCCGGAGGTGCCCACGTTTTTTTCTCAGTAGTGTAAATCTATTCGTTTTCGTCCGAAGATTTTATACATGCTAAGTTCACTCCCTCTGTTTTAAGGGTTTTGTAACTTTCGGCATCCACGAAATTTTTTTTAAAGCTCCGCCAATGTTAAACCAAATCCAGCCTTTGAAAAGATCTTTTTTTATCAACCAAAAACCAACCCTTTCTCTAAAATAGGCCAACAATATCCCTTTGAAGCAATATCAACAAATCCTGCATTTGAAAAGATGTTTTTTTCAACCAAAAACCAACCCTTTCTCTAAGACAGGCCAACAATAACCCTTTAAAGCAAATCTCACAAAACTGCGTTTTATCTGATCACATTGGTTAACGGCGTACCAGCAAGTGCCTTGATTTTCAAAAACACCTAGCGGTTACCGTAAACATTTTTTTTTTTGAATGATCAACAAATTTTATTATTAAGAACAGAACTTGCCAAGCAAATAACAAGATTGATTAACAGAATATGTTCAAGCAAATAACAAGATTCTCTAGACTGGCACAACTATTGAAAAAGACAAGATTCTTCCCAACCCAACTCCATACAAGTTAAAAAAAGCTGATACACCACATCATCATCACTCACAAACATTTCCACAAGGGTCTGAAAGAAGACTGTAAAGTATCCTCATTTAAAACATCAAGATCTAACGTTAAAACAAACAAAATCTCATGATGAATATCACAGAAGAGGATAATAATAATAATAATAAAGTCACATAATTTATTAAGGGGAGGGGGGGTGTTTACAATCATTCCATTAGTACAAAAGTATAGACAATGAAGGTCAATTAAGGAAAACTAACCTACAGTCAATCAGTCATTAAACCACCACCACCATCTTCTTCCCCTGTTAGTAGATGATCTGTTAGAAACCTGTTTTTTTTTTATGTTGCAGATCATTAATCTACATACTAAACTAGGTATTTCATGGGTCCTACTTCTTTCTTTACAAAGGTCAGTTCTACCCATATCTTCAACTAAGCTAAACTTAAGATTAATTAACTGAAAAACTATAACCAAGGACGATCCAACCCGACCCAACTAGTACTTCACGGGTGGTTAGCTAGAATTTTTGGTATCATCCATTTTCACCCATTCATAACGCCCAGGTAGAGGCTTGTCATTCACAGGGTCAAAGTTGTACCTGCAAAACATTTCGAAAGAAATAAATAACGAACCCAAGATAACGTAGAAGTGGCAATTTGACTTGTATAAGAAAAGCCCGATTTGGATTTTGTTTCATCTCAAAAGATTAAATGAAAAAAAAAGGTGTAAGGGATACGGGTCAAAACAGGTTGACAGCTGAGCAGAGTCTATAATGGAGTAAACTGAATCAATTATATTATTATAAATGTTATTAACACATAATTATTTATAAAAACCAAATCTGAAAAATCAACAAAAAATTGTTTGTTGGTCAACACAGGCCCGTTCCATTTTGACACGTACTTAAAAATTCCATGTCTCAATCCATTTGACCCGTAACCCAACTCAAACCACCCGATCCCCCTACCCTGTCACATGTAAGTGTAGAACTAATTGCATAAGTAAAGAATATATACTTTTCGATAAATAGTTGTTGCTGCTGCTTTTCTGGCTCAGTGAAGAACGCATCCATTTCAACTGTTAGAGGGATGTGAGTCGGTGCTGAAGTTTGAACTCGGTAATTAGCATTATTAGAATAAGCCCGCTTGGTAGACGAACCAGGAGTACTTATAGCGTCTGGATCCCTGATCAAATTGCACGGTGTGGTCTCTCGGGTGCTTCTGTTGCAAGAACAATTAATTAGAACTAAACACAATTAACACAGATTAAAATTTTCTAATCATGTGATTCCAAAGAGGTATTGCAAGTTGCAACCACTACACCTAATTACATAAAGTAAAAGGGTCCTTAATAATAAGATAACTTAAAATAAGATTCTTGCTTGGGGCCCAAGGGTCCTACAAGTGCAATATAATATCTAAGAAATTATGATCCCAATAACAAATCACAAAACATAATTTTGCATGATTGATGCCATAGCACAAAGGAATCCAATGTAATGATGTCACTAAAGCGGTTCATTTGGCAACTATTCCTCCTTCAATTCTATATCATAAAAGTCAAAACACAAGAGCCAAAAAAGCATTCCAAGCCCAACATCAATTTAAGGCTGGATATGTAAATTCAACAATCCAAATAATTGATCACATAACATTTCAAGAACATACATATATGAACAAGAGTTTCATTTGTAATAAAAGTAGAGTTTGCATACTAACATAACGGCTGTTCAAAAAGATTGCGACTCGCAGCTCACTCGAAGAAAAAAAAACTAGCGAAAAAACTCTGTTTAAAAATGACCTGAGCCGCGCCGACTCATTTTGTAACTGAGCCAGGCTCGAGCTCAGCTCTTGGCTCGTTTAACTCTGAGTTTGTGCTTGAGCCGAGCCGAGCCGAGCCGCCTGGTTTAATTTCGAGCCTAATACAGCCACATTCAAGATCTTAAAAAGCTTTAACAAGTTAAAAAATTTAGCACCATGATGAAACCATATAATAACAATCAAGATTTTAAAAAGATTTAATTAACAAGTTAAAAAGCGCGTTTCAGGTGCGCCTAGACACGAATGGGCAGAGTCTGTATCAAAAAAATGATTCCTCAACAAAATAAAACATGAAAGTTGCAACCTTTTTTTTCAAAATTTTGGAATAAATATTGAAATAAAAAAGATTTTGTTTTTTAAAATTTACTTTCCTTTGATTACAGTCTGCAACAACCAACGAGTGACAGGAGCAGAAAAAAAAACTCCTTTTGGAAGAGACTTTTTCAGAGAAAAAAAATACTACTCGATCAGAAATCAGAAGTGAAAAACTTCACTTCACTTTTATTTAAATGCAATCATTAAGCATTTCAAACAAAGATTTAATAGAAAACTGCTGACAGATTCAAGATCTTGTACACTTTTAACCAAATATGGCACAATTAAGAAATCTTGTATGTTAAAAAATTAAAGAAAATGATCAAAATATAATCTTTTAGTTTAAAATATTAATTTGAACAAAAAACCCCCAAAAATTCAAACAAAAAATTTAAAAACAACAAGAAATTGTTGGAAAAAATCCCTACTTTGTAATTTATTAAAAACCCTAGGAATAATTGGGGATGAACAAAAAAAAAACCCTAATTTACGAATTTTAATCAAATAATCACAAAATAAATCTTTAAGTTAAAACACTGATTGATAAAAAAACCCAAAAAACAACAAAAAATCCAAAAACCACTGAAATTGTTTGAAAAAAAAACCCTATTTCATAAATTTCAATGACACAATCACAAAATGAAATCTTTATGTTAAAAGATTAAGTGAAACAAAAAAATATTCCAGCAAAAAGTTCGAAAAAGCCCCCAATAAATTTATTTAGTCAAAAACCTAAAAATAATTGGGGAAGAACAAGAAAAACCTACAAATATTTATTGAAAAACATAAAATAATTGGGGAATAACAAAAAAAAATGTAATTTATTAAAAACCCTAAAGTAATTGGGAAAATAATACAGTAATTGTGGAAGAACAAAAAAACCGAAAAAGTTGAAAGAAAAAATTGTTAGAAAAAACCCCTAATTCGTAATTTATTCAAAACCCTAAAAAACTTAGGGAAGAAGAAAAAAAATCAAAATCAAGAATTTCAATCAATTAATTACAAAATAAAATCTTTCAGACAAAAAATTAATCTTCTTTTTCAAAATCCCCCAAAAAAATCCCTAAATAGTAATTTATTATATAAAAAAAAAACATTTTTTCCCCTAAAATAAAAAACAAACATATTACAAATAATTAAAAAAAAACTAACCTTCCTCTGGGTTCAATTTCCAGCATATTCTCGCCAAAGGAGCCTTCACCATCATTCCCAAAGCCTTCATCAACCAATTTGTTAACAGACCCAGAAGAAGTTTTAGACGAAACCCTAACCCTATTATTATTATTATTATTATTATTTGATTTGGGTGGAACACGGTGTCGTTTAGTGGGGTGGGCTTGATAAGACGGCGGCTTCGGAGCTGAATGTAGGAGGTGGGGGATGAAACGGCGGCGTTTTGGAGGGCGAGTGTTTTGGCCCGTGTACGGACGCCGGGGTTAGGGATGTTAATTAAGGAAGATTGTTGTTGTTGTTGTTTACCGGTGGGTTTTGGGTTTGTTTTTATGTATTTGCCCATTTGTTGTGTTGTGTTGTGAGTGTTGTGGGTTTCGAGTGGTTTGGGTTTATGGGCTGAAGATCATAACCGGAAAATAGAGAGAGAGAGAGAGAGATTGGGGAAAGAGATGATTCCAGGGTTTAAACTTTAATCAATTTGAAGCTTAATTTATTGGGAATGGGACCATCCCAAGAAAAATATGCCTTCTAATTAATGTCCAAAATATAACTCAAAACATTTTTTTAATTAAACTAGTTTTTTTTTACCCGTTGCAGGTTGCGTCACGGTTGTATGCGAAATCGTAACATATAGACTATAATCAACTAGACTTGTTTCAGAACTAAATTTACTTTGAAATGTTTGGGAACTCACGTATTACATTTGACCTGGTTTGTTTTCAAACAAAAATTACGTCAAAATGTAACGTTTTATAATTGACCCGACTCGTTTTCAAACAAAAAATACGTTAAAGCAGAGACGCATTCAAATTTATACCGACACGTCCATAAAAATGAAAACGTAAGAAATTAATTTTAGTGTAAGTTCAAGACCTGAGTGGGTCAAAGTGATATTTACAAAGTTAGAAGATTACTTTTATCATGTCAAAAGTTTGAGTGTAGAAAAGAAGTTATAAATTATGGAACATTTTTGTCATGTTAGATAGAACGGAATGGGGGGAAGGGGTGAAAAGGGGCGGGGAGAAGCTTTGAAGCCCAAAACACCACCCCAAGGTGGTGTGGAAGAGGGCGGGGACTTTCCCACAGGCGTGGGGCAGTGAGTGGAGAGGTGTGGAGGGTTTTGATTGGCCAATGTCCTCCCCCTCCCCTCCACTTCACTCCCCATAATTTTCACCTTTACAAAATGATCCTTACATGTGCCACATGGTGCATCACCCCCCCCCCCCCCCTCATTCACTCCCTATAGTCTTAGGAAGTATGTGTATCATTTTTGTGAAGTTAAAAACTTGGTTTTGATCAAGTTAATTTATAAAAGTAGAGAGGTGTCAATCAAAATGCATAGACACCGACCATGCACTTCAAGTATATATAATAATATGTTAAACGGGTTTTGGGTTAGAGTGGGTTAACAAGTTAAATCTAGAGTAAAGTGCACGGATGGTCCCTGTGGTTTGCCCAAATTTAAACTCTACTCCTCAGCGTTTCGAAATTACACGTATGGGATCTGTGGTTTGCATTTTGTTTCATTGATGGTCCCTGACTTGGATGGAGGTTAAGTTTTTCAGTTAAGTCTATGTAAAATTACTATATTACCCCTCATTAAAAAATAAAAAAAAAACAAATAAATAAATGGTGCTCCCTTTGTCTCTGTCAAATCACAACTTTGACAACCAAAGTCTGTGTCTCTCTTCCCCTCTCTTCACCACTATCATCCACCTCCTCTCCCTCACCATCTCCACCGATACACCACCACATCCTCTCCCTCACCACCTCCACTGAACCCCATGCTCACCACCACAACCACAGTTCTATCCTCACCACCGTCCAACCAAAACCCCAAAACCACCATCCTCACCACCGTCTCCACCACCGCAACCACCGTCCTCGCCACCATCAACAACGATTCTGTACCCTGACCCTATCAATCGGCGGTTTAGACTCGTATGATTCAATATCATATTATGATTCGACTTAGCGAGTTAAGTGACATGATCCACAATTTTAGTACCAACGAGTTGATCTTGTTGACACAGTGTTTGGAAAGACTGGAGAGATGTAAAGGGAGATTGATCGAGTCGTTTTGGGAGTTGGAGGCTGAGTTGATGGCAAAACTAATGAGGCTGAAAGAAGACAAAGAGGTAAAATCAGTGAGTCGAAAGATGATTGAATACGAACCCATGTCAACTCAACTAATAAAACAACTCATGGTCGTAAGTCATATATAGTTGTGATTAATTATTTTGGTTTGGGAAAGTCATGATTGAATAATTTAGTTGGTTAACATGACTATTATCAGAATTGGGGGATTGATATTATCAGAAGATGACAGAGACGATTAAAATTATTTGGGTTGTTCCTTCTTTCTCTCTCTAGAAGATGACAGAGAAGATTCAGGTTTAGGTAGGGTGGTGGTGGTTGGAGGAGGAGGTGGTGGTGGTGTTGGTGGTTTGAAGGGGGTGGTGATGGAGTCGATTTGCACAGGTGAAGAAGAAAGAGGGTTTTATTTTTTTATTGGGTGAGGGTATTTTGGTCATTTTACATGACTTAACTGATAAAATTTAACGACGTTAGCTGGTAGGGACCAAAATGTTATAAAATGTCAACGTTGGGGACCATTGAAATAATATGGGGGCATACGTGAAATTTGGGCAAACCACAGAGACCATACGTGCACTTTACTCTTAAATCTATGAAATCATATATGATTTATCATGTATATTATTTTTTTTTCTTATCATAAGTTTATTCGGGTGGTCAGGAGATTTTGTCGTCATGAAGAGGTCAGGAGTTTGATTTTGAGCAAGGGGAATTTTGGGGGGCCTCCCTTAATTGTTGAAGGAGTTTAGTTGTTGTAAAAAATAAAATTTTAATTTAGACGTGTTTGATGTTGTCTAACTTAGAATTTATTTAAGTAGGGCTTTTAAAACCTAAACAGATCTTATCAACTTCCTAGATTTGTAAGTTTGTGGTAAAATCATCTAGCATCTACCGCTAAAGTGTTCGGGTGGCGTGTTTATGGTTTGTGAACGGGATTTAAACTCTCCTATTAATATTGTGGGGCTTGATCATGTAAAGTTCTTCTATTAATATTGCGTAACTTGAATATGGTTTGGGTGGCTTGCTTATCTAAAGTTTTCGTGAGTTGTAATAAGGGTTAAATGATTTGAACGGGTTATGCAAGTGGGTAGTGTATTGTATCACGACAACAACCATATTTCATAAATAGCAGACCTATTGGTAAGGTCTGAGGACGGTAGGATGTAGACAAATCTTACCTTCATCCCTAATGATAGAGTGGTCGTTTCCAATCAAGTAACAGACAGACCAACAAACAAAACTACATATATAGAAATAGGGTGGTACCAATAAATAAATAAGAACATGGGTGAAAAGAATATATCTATATACACAGACCATATTGACATGCAAATTCACAACCACATGCAAATTCCACTAAGGAACCCAATACAAAACTAAGACACGCCTACCCATTGCCCCCTCCTTAAAAGTCCTTAACCCTAATCATATGCCTCCAAGACCTCCTATTCTGGACCATGTCCTTAGAGATATGAAACTCCAGCAAATCCTGCCTAATCCATTCTTCCTAAATCAATTTGGGTCTACCTCTACTCCTCTTCCTCTCTACAGTGAAGGTTTCCACTACTATAACTGGAGTTGTATTTTGCCACCTCCCTACATGCCCAAACCATCTCAATCTACCCTCATTTATCTTATATGAAATGTTGGCCACTCCTAACCTTTATCTCAATCTACGCTCCTTTATCTTATCTCAGATGTGTCCACATATCCACCTAAGCATCCTCATTTCTGCTACCTCCACCTTGGGTGCCCGTGTCTTCTTTATTGCCCGGCATTCTGTCCCATACAACATAGCACGTCTAACCGCAACCCTATAAAATTTCCCTTTTAACTTGGTTGGGAACCTTTTGCCATACAAAACCCCAGTGGCTGCTTTCCACCTACACCAACCGACATGGATACGGTGGGCTACATCTTTATCTATCTCACCATCTCCTTGTATAAAAGATCCTAAATACTTGAACCTAGTTGCCCGCATGACCACTATACCTTCCACTACTCTAATTGGTGTTGTTTTCTGCCTTCTCCTCACATGCCCAAACTACCTCAATCTACCCTCATTTATCTTATCTAAGATGTTGGCCACTCCTAACCTTTCCCTAAACACCTCGTTTCTTACCCGTTCTAACCTTGTATGCCCACACACAGTGGCGGATCTAGAAATAAAATCTAGGGGTAACATTCAAAAAAAAAATTTTGCCGTAGTTTCATGTAACGTAAACGAAACAAAGATAACAACACGATAATAAATATAAATAAAGTTAAATACATACCTAATAGATTTCTCCCCTTCGGTTTTTGATCGCTTGAAATCGAGCCATTACATCCTCTTCTTTCACCTTATCAAAAGTATCTCTTTCGACCGCACAAATTAGAGCATTGTTCAAATACTCCTCACTCATTCGATTGCGTAGATCCGTCTTGATTAGCTTCATTTTAGAAAAGCACCTTTCAACGGTTGCGGTTGCAACCGGTAAAACCAACGCTAACTTCAACACCCGATAAACCAAAGGAAAACTTTCATGTTTCCCATTTTCCACCATCACACGAGCAAGGTCACACATACCATTTAATTTTGCAAATTTACTATCTTCCTTTAATGTGTGATAAAAAACCGTAAGATCACCCGAAAGACACCTTATTTCCTCTTTACTAAAATCATTCGGATACATCTCAGCAAAGGCCACTATCTTAGATATGTCAAACTTAGAAAACGAATCACAAGGATTTAAACCCGACATATTTTCTATCAAATTAGTTGATACCTCATTGAATCAATTTCCAAGTTCTTGAATTTGCAAATCCAAAACTGTATTAAAAACTTCAACTTCAAAATGATGTCGATTAGTAACAACATTCTTTCGGTTTCTTTGATTACCAAAAGTATCCGTCATTTCTACCATCTCAATCTTGTTTTTTTCACAAAAAGATGACACCCTAGCCAACATTTGATTAAACCCGGTTTGTCTTAGATGATTCAATGCTTGTTTTGTTCCATTTATCAAATGAGCCGCTTCTAATAAGTCTTGACTCTTTTTTTGAAGATGTTTTGATAGAGCATTTGTGAGGCCTAAAATTTCATCTAACAAGTGTATGTAAAACACAAATTCAACTTTCTTAAAATATGATAAAATACCTCCAGCATTAGTTCGTTGTTGAATGCTCTCTCCATCATCTTTAATAAAAGTCAGTACGTCCACAACTTCTGGAAATAACATAAGCAAACTTGTAATTGTTCTATGATGAGAACCCCATCGTGTATCTCCGGCTCGTGCTAGGGAAACCTCTTGGTTTAATCCTTTTCCTGTCTTAATTTCACCTTGAAGAATTTCTTTCTCCACCCTCTCTCTTTTTGCCTCCAACATGATTTGTTTTCGTTTGCAAGACGCAGAAACTGTATTAACAACCATAGAAAGGTACTCATAAAAGTCTTTAACACCGGTATGTTTTTTTGCAACAGCCACAATCACTAACTGAAGTTGATGAGCAAAACAATGTATGTAATGTGCTGATGGATTATCTTTCAATATCAAAGCTTTTAATCCATTAAACTCTCCTCTCATGTTGCTCGCACCATCATAACCTTGTCCCCTGACCTGTTTAAACAAAAAAAAACTATAAGCATATAATATTTAGTAAAGTTTATGTAAAGAAAGTACGAAACTTATTACTTACTTGATCTATGCTCAATTGGTTATTTGCTAATAAAGAAGCGATGGCTTCTTTAAGAGTTGAAGAAGATGTATTTTTCACATGAGCAACTCCAATTAAACTCTCTTTAACAATTCCAAGTTTATCAACATATCTCACAACTACAGCCATTTGTTCCATTAAAGACACATCACTAGACTCATCAACTAACAACCCAAACACATCTTCTTTAATTTCTTCACAAATCATTTTGGTTACTTCTTTCGCAAAGCAATCGATAATCTCTTTCTGTATTGATGGAGCTGTCAATTTATTATTCTTTTTTGCATTCCCTAATGTGTACTTACCAATATCCGGATTGTTCTCACTAATCAACTTTAAAAACCGCGAGATAAAGACCTTTAGAAGTAGATGTTTCCGATTCATCACGACCACGAAATGGTAAAGAATTTTCCAACAAAAATGCAGCACTACGAACAGAACCCATTAATCGAAACCGATTTGCAATCTTTTCTTCATTAGTATGCTTCGCCACTTTCGCTTGATAAGATCCTTTTTGGTTCATGAGATCGTGACATTTTTGTGCCGCCTTATGATGTAAACTATTTTGTAACCCAGCATGATCTTTTAAGGCACTCGGTTTACTCCATTTACAAAAGCCTCCACTTGAAAAAGTTTCTCTTCCACCTTGATTACCAACACTACTACTAAACAAATAGCAATATAAGCAATATGCCTTTTCTTTTTTAGTGCTGTACTCCAACCAATCATACTTATTAAACCACTTTACATTAAAACGTCTTCGACCCTTAGGATAGTTTATCCATTGAAAATTATGAGCTCGCGGTTGAAAAGCCTTTTTCACAAGATATGCTCTTCTTATGTCATCTATTTGATTAGGATGATAGCTAGCAATAGGTGGTCTATCAGAGGGATCCGAAGGAAGAGCATTCAAATCAACATATGACCTCGCGGTTGAAGTTGAAGCCAAAGGATTATGAATATTTGGACTTTTAGTTGTACCAACATCATCATCCATTTGCATATAATTATCTTTATTACCAACATCATCATTCACTTGCGTGTCATTGTTATCGGTATTTGGAGTTTTATTTGAACCAACCTCATCATTTTCGGGGGCTTTTCTTTTGAACAAATTGCTAATAAGAGCTTGTTTTTTACTAGAGCTTGGTTTCATATTCACAATCACACAAAGCCTTAAACCTAATCATAATAATAAGTATTATAAACAATATTTAAACTTCAATTAGACTAAAAATCTGAACTATATTTAAAAAAAAATACCTAAAACAAAAGAATATAGGTTTTCATAAACCAAATACCCAAATAAAAGGAGGAGGAGCATACCTGTCGCTGTGCGTCTAAAATTCTAAATGGATTGACCTTTTTTTTTAGTTTCTGGAAGATAACGAGGGAATTAGGGAATGGTTAGGGTTGGGCTTAGATACTTGGGCTATTTGTTAGTTAAACAATTGGGTTAATGGATTAGGTTGGCCTATTTATAAAACACAAAATAAAAGGTTTATTTATAAGCAATTCGGTTTAGAGAACGTTTATTAAAATTTCGTTTCGGATATAAGTTAACGTATAATTTATTTAAGGGGTAACAAAATTATTATGTATGGGGTAACATAAATTTTTTTTAGGGGTAACAAAAAAAATATTTTAGGGGTAACATTTTATAAAAAAAACGAAAAAAAAAATTTTTTTTCCACTACGCGCGCAAAATCGAGGGGTAACGGGTGCACCCCCTGCCTTGGCTTTACATCCGTCCCTGCCCACACATCCACCTAAGCATCCTCATTTCTACTAACCGCATCTTGTGTGACTGAGTCTTCTTGATTGCCTCACATTCTATCTGCAGTGTATCGTATTAAATGGTGTAAAAAGGGTTGATGGGTTGTAAATATGGTTTGATAGTGATCCTGTTTGATTAAAGACAAAATTACAAAATGTGTATGCTCAAAATTGCAGGTTTCAACCTTTATGTTTAAAATGCACCCAAACCGACCTTATGCTTTGTTGATGCACTTTGTGTGTGGCCGTCGCTGTCGAATAGACTAGGGTTGAGTCATATATTGAAATAAAACACGAGATTGTGGTGATCCATAAGGGCATTTATGGATCTGATGCATTTGTTTAAGTCGACCAAGAAATCAGGAATTTGGTTCGTGCTTACACAAGGTCGAACCAGTTGGTTCGCACCTTCGTAGGGTTGAACGAAAAATTCAGTTAGTGGTCAATAAATAGCAATCTCATGTGTGAAGTTCATTAAGATTGAGAGTTATGCATTGAGAGATCACTAGGGGAGATCATGTCCGATCTCCCCTAGCCCCGAGATAGATGTTTAACCTACTAATGACAGTGTCTGTAACTGTTTCTGATTAATACGAAACTGTGATGACATGGTTATCGTCTATTTGTGTTTCGTCTCCAATCTCCGTCTAAAACCGAGCTATATTGTCTAAACAATCCTGTAAACGGTTCTAAACCATTTCCACAAGTGGTATCAGAGCCAGGTTACCGATTTGAATGATCTAACAATCATTTGAATCAATCACAGCTCGATTTCATGGTTTTTAGACGTAAAAATCAAAATTTTGAAAGGTTGAAACCCTATATCAGTTAAACGAACACAAATTCATATGATTTTTCCAAGTTTTTGGTCAATCGAGGGTTAGGTTTTCATTTCCTCACCTTTCTGCATAAATTTCATCATCGAATTCGAAGTATAGACTGTTTTTGGATCAATTTGCAGAAGTATGAGTCAGATAAATACATTTTCTGCAAAAGGTCAAATGAGAATCTGATTCGTGCCTTCAAGAGGTTGAACCAAAAATTTTATTCTCATTCGTGCCTTGGTTACTTGATTCGTGCCAAAGATAGGGTCGAACGAGAGATTTCAGAATTCATTCATGTTATCTTAGTTTCATTTGTGCTTAAACAAGACTCGTTCGTGCTATTTGATTTTCATTCGACCTTACATGGGTTCGAATGAAAAGTCAGGAAACTCATTCGACCCTTCGACATTCAGAATGAAAATTTGGAATTTTTTTAGGGGTAAAGGCAAATTTTGGAGATTTTGAAGAAAATTTTGATGGTGAATATACATGTTGTTGAGAGAAATGATGTTGTAGGAAGATTATGTTCCAAATTCCAGACTTATAAATGATGAAAAGCTTCAAATTCAAACTGATCCGGTATCGAGTGTTTAACTGTTAATCACTGGTTCAGATATATTTTGTGATAATTCGGGAAGATGTTCTAGTGATTGAAACAGTGGGTTTCTTATCAGTAGGTTATGATGATGAAATGTTATATTTTGGGGTAGTTAAGAGAATCAAGAGTACCGAGTTACGATGATCCGATTTAGATGACTATTATGGGCCAAAATGGATAGATCTTATTCCGCTAGTTGTGAACAGTCAACCCAGTTCTAGTATATTTGACGGAACTTGTTCAAAGAGAAAAAAGTGTTTATGCAATCACAGTCAGCACAGATGAAGATTTTCAAAGAAAATACAAGTGTCCGAGTGGATAGTTTTGCCCATAGTCACATTTGAGATTTTTAATTGGGTACCGACAGTTAGATTTCTCCAGTTGGTGTGAAGGGTGATGCAAAGGGTAAGTTTAGGTAGGATACGTAAATGAGTGGTGGTACCTACGTGCTACGTTGAATATCTGATCTGTCTGTATGGAATCCTTCTAGCGGGGGTCTTAGTAGACTGCAGGTAAGACTAGTTGGATTGTGTGTGATGTACTTGGTCAAGATGACATCCCTGGGTACTGATGCTACGAGACTGCAGTGCATTACATTGTCAACTTCACATCGGTGTAAATAAGTGATCTGGTTGTAATTCAACTGAGCATGCCGGTTGAGTTCGCAAGTGATATACGTGGTCTAGCTGACTTCCTGCATATTGATGTTGAAGGTCCGTAGTGTATTATTTGGTCGGTTCATGAATGATGACGTACTTATACTCAATGCAATAGTGCATGTATTGAGGGGGAGATCTGTGATATTGACTGATGATGTGCAAGATGTATTCAGTATTCGCCAGCAACGTCCAAGGGGGAGATTGTTGATGCACTTTGTGCGTGGTCGTCGCTGTTGAATAGACTAGGGTTGAGTTATATGTGGTAAAACATGAGATTGTTGTGA
The DNA here is from genome assembly GCA_030844895.1 of Ambrosia x helenae. Taxonomy (NCBI): domain Eukaryota; kingdom Viridiplantae; phylum Streptophyta; class Magnoliopsida; order Asterales; family Asteraceae; genus Ambrosia; species Ambrosia x helenae. Next base: position 30,805 of record JAUTDX010000298.1, read on the forward strand.
TCCATAAGGGCATTTATCGATCTGATGCATTTGTTTAAGTCGACCAATAAATCAGGAATTTGGTTCGTGCTTTCGTAGGGTCGAACCAAAACTAGAAGTTTTGGTTCGTGCTTACACAAGGTCGAACCAGTTGGTTCGCACCTTCGTAGGTCGAACGAAAAATTCAGTTAGTGGTCTATAAATAGCAATCTCATGTGTGGAGTTCATTTAGATTAAGAGTTATGCTTTGAGAGATCACTAGGGGAGATCATGCCCGATCTCCCCTGGCCCCGAGATAAATGTTTAGCCTACTGATGACAGTGTCTGTAACCGTTTCTGATTAATACGAATATGTGATGACATGGTTATCATCTAATTCTATTTCGTCTCCAATCTCTGTCTAAAACCGAGCTATATTGTCTAAACGATCCTGTAAACGGTTCTAAACTGTTTCCACATGCTTTACATTTTGTTGCACGTTAAAACCTTAGCACTAACTCTGTATATTTTTATTGTTAATTTAGGTCACATGCAACTCATGTGAGGGCATATTGGTACTTCACCTATTTTAAAACTTATGATTAAATTAGAAAAAATTAAATATGTTAAACCTTACCCCTATCCATAATCACCCATCTTCTTCCTCTTCCTACATATCAACCCACCATCACCCTGCACCATGAACTCCACCACTAATCCCTAATTTTCAATCGATTTGTATCCAGATTCTAGATGTTTTAGGTAGTGTTAGGGTACAGAAAAAGAAACGAGTCAGTCCGGCCATCGGGACTCGCTACCGAGTCGTGAAGCTCAGCTGTTTTACCATCACCAAAGGAAACTGGTCGGAAACAAGTTACAAATCATTAACGTCATTAAAAGTGGATTAAAACAAAGAACCAAACGAACCGTTGTTGATCATTTAAAACATGCATAGAATCAAATGAACAAGGATAATCAGTTACAGGGGGAGCACTACAAACTGGGTGCAGATAAACTGTTTCCATCTCCACTGGAGGCGGCTTTGTTACTGGGGGAAGTGGGATTAACGGGCCGGAGCCAACATGATGACCAACTAAGTTCCCATTTTTATCATAGCAAGGAACCTTTAGAACTATGGGATTCGGTCTATTTAGACGTTCGATTATGGCCTTACGTTCCTTATCTCGCTCTTCCCTGTATGATCTAAGCCATTCATCAAATTCCTCTTTTGGGTTCAGTTCTGTCCAATGATACTGCAGGAAATATGGTGTGGTATACGTAATCGCACGGTAACCTGGGGGATACCTCGATGCATTTGGGCATTTCACGGTAAAATGGGGTCCTCCACAGATCTCAGACATGATTAAAAACAAAAATTTAAATATAATTATTTAATAAAAATAAAAGACAGACTCAAAACAAACAACAAGTAGCACGAATATAGAATATAAGTGTAATCGAAGCTAATAAACGCAATCGCCAAGAGTCCTCGGCAACGGCGCCAAAAACTTGATGGGCTCAAAGTGGTTTAGTAAAAACTAACTAAATTAAACTAAATTAGACATTCGAAGTTTTTAAATTTATAACCTAAGACTCTCTAAACCTAAACCACACAACCGGCAACTGTACCGGTCAATGCAGTACAGCTAAAGTAAGTCCGAGTATCGAACCCACGAGACTCTACTGGAAAACGTAAACTAGACTCGACTACTTATCTTAAATATTAAATTAATAATGTTTTGTTGCTTAAGGGGGGGTTTCTAACAAACTAATTGAAAATAAATAAGTAAGTTGAAATAACTTAAAACAAGAACTGGGAACCGTAACTAGAATCAGGTGATGGGAAGTCACTACCTAGGCTAGAATCCTACACATGAATGAGAAGTTTCTAATAGTTATGGAACTGGTGTGGAACCGGGATCTTAAAATACTAAACATAAAGTCAACTACGGGAACCCTAACCCTTCTCAAGATATAACCCGCAGAATTCCTAAAAGCTGTTAAACCACCGGTTGAGAGGTTACCCTCACAGGCTTACCTATTTGAATCTTAAAGTACCCGCTAGACAATCTACCTCACAGCGCGAAAGTCACAATACACCCGAAAGTGCAAGGGTAACTACAATATTTCTAATAAGACTTGGCCTAGAAGGAATGCTAGGGAAACTAGGAAGATCTTCTCACAAAGTCTCTAGATCTAGCAATTTAACACCCTAGACAGACCAACAATCTCGCACTTTACAGCTATTGAGAATTGGTAGAACACTTAGAATTACCTAACTAACAATTACAACTCCTATGGATAACCTGCAGAAATTAACCATAAACTAGTTGCTAACACCCAGTCCGCAACCTAACCCGCATTCATACATGAAAGAAATTCACAAAAACGCAAGTGGAGTTTATAAAAATTAATTAAACAAAACTAAATATGGATATACATCAAACCAGAAAATAAAGAGTTTTTAACTTTAAAATTCATCCACAACCAAAAGTTACAAAACCAAAAGAAAACAAATCAAACAAGTGCAATCATCTTTAACCTGGGTAGCAAAAAGGTTTAGCATCTAAAAGTCATGATAATGTCAAAACAATAAAAGCAAGACAAATTCATGGTGTTCACAACGGGTTTCAAATAGAATAAATAAATAAATTTAGAACCAACCCGTGCTCGCACATATGCTTCAACCCATGACCCGCGCCTCTAAACTCCTTCGTGATGATCCTTCTTTTTCTGTGTCGAGTCACCTCCCCGTATATTATTTGCGGCTGCCGTCCCCCCTTTCAAACGTAATGTGTCCACCTTTTATAATATTTTTCGCCGCCTTGTTGTTAGGGATGGCAATGGGTCGGGTTTAGGTAATCCCAACCCCATACCCAATTAGGTATGCTTGTCCCAAACCCGGCCCAAAACCCGTCGGGTTTGTGTCGGGTAATTACCCATCGGGTATCGGGTATACCCGCGGGTTTCGGGTAAACCCATTAATTTTTAAAACTTACTGATTGAATATATCCGACCAAAAACCCGACTGACATCTATTAGGTAACTATTAACCAATTACATTTACCATTATTAAATATACAGGTAAATGATTACAATGTATAAATATAAAATATTTAAATCATATAAAAACAATCAAAGACATAGATAACAAATAGTATACACTAACTTTTTGATAATTTTAGCACAAGATAACAATGTAGATGGACAATTTGATATATTATGCATACATATTTACAAAGATATATTAGAAATTGTATTGGGTATCTAATCGGGTAGACGGGTATACTTTATCGGGTAATTGGGTCGGGTAAACGGGTATATCATCAAATCCCAAACCCGTCCCAAACTCGCGAAAAAAATAAAAATTAATCTCATACCCGGACCCATACCCGATTACCCGACACCAAACCCGTCCCAAATATGTCGGGTTTCGGGTTTACCCATCGGGTTCGGGTTTGATTGCCATCTCTACTTGTTGTTCCACCGAAAATAATATTAAGGCTCCAAGATGGAGCCCTCCACAATTCTTGAATTCTTGGGCCTTGAAACCCAAATTCACGTTTCCATTACTACTACTACTACTACCACTACCACTACCACTACCACTACCACTACCACTACCACTACCACTACCACTACCACTACCACTACTACCACTACTACCACTACTACTACAATTCTTGAATTCTTGGGCCTTGAAACCCAAATTCACGTTTCCATTATTGTTGTTGTTGTTGTTGTTGTTGTTGTAACTCCATGCTCTCGTATTGGGTGTTCGTGACTTGATTAAAGTTACTCGTTTACGCTCCAAATTTCACATGGACACCTACCACTACTAAAAAACTGGCCTATTTCCGACCAAATGTCTTTTGTCTGAAAAATCTAGTCTGTAAATTTTTCCGACAAGTTTCCGATAAAGTTTACGACCCATTTCCGACAAAAAAGTTGTGTCGGTTTTTCCGAGAAGATTCCGACAAGTTTATAACTACATTTTTTATTAATAGTTTTATTCTATATCAAGTTTTCCGACCAGTTTCCGATGAATTTTCCTACATATTTCCGACAAAAAGTATGCTAAATTTTCCGACAAAATTCCGAGTTAACATATCAATTTTCTTTCCGACCATTTTCCGACCAAAATGTAAACTAAAAAAAATAAAAAAAAATTTCTGCTTAAAATGCAGAAAAAGAAATTATATAAATCTTGTTTACAATATTAATCTACAAATTATGAAACAAATAGTATGTGACCCGCCGCGCGTTGCGACGGCGTCAAAAGTAAGTGGCCCAAATTAATCTTCAAATTATGAAACAAATAGACAAATCTTTTTTATTGTTGTTGCTGGCGCGCTGCAAGAGGTGGGGGCTGCCTGATCTTGATAAAAAAAGTATGTTCACAGCGCACGAGAGGTCTGCGTTTTTGCCTTCCTTCGGTCGCCTCCTTGTTTTGCATTACCTGTAGTCACTGTGCTGGAGTCTTTGTGGAATTGTTGCGTGATCAGACATCAAGACAGTTGTGCTTCATGTATTGTCTGATATGGTGACAACAATTCTGTACCTGCGCAATAGTAATTTATAGGCATGATAAGTCAAAAACACTTTGAATTTAAGGACCAGGTTGTTAGAATCAGCCTTTGATGAAGATATCTCATTACCAAAGAGGTCTGCAAAAGCATCCTAGATAAGATCATTGAATCAATGGAATCCTACCAGATTTAATATGTTTATAAAGACTTAACTTGAAGAGTTGAAAGGTTATCATGCATAAAACAGAAAACCTTGACACACAAGTAAAGTCACATATCGTCTAAGTTCAAACAAACAGCTCAAGATTATTCATCATGACATGATACACCAATGTACTCCGAACATGGCTCATGTACCCAGCTACTACGCCTAGATTTCCACCAGGCGGTTTAGCCGCACGTCACTGCGCCTGGCTCTCTTTTGACAACACATAGTTTCTAGCACAAATTTTTTTGTGCGTTCACAATGAATTCTCACCTGATGAACTACTGTTGAACTAAACCGCAAGTCTTGTAATACCATAGATAATAGTTCCTTGGTTTCTAAATAAAATGCACACCAAAACATGAGTTAACTTGCTTCCAAACGACTTAAATAAAATAAAAATACAATCACATATCAAATGTTTCAGGAAGTACTGTAAGAGTTGAAGACCTGTTTCTCTCATTATGACGAAATGTAGTTTTTCGATCTATATCCAGCCCCAGAAAGATCGTAGATCTTCAAGTACCTGCAAAAAAAACTTGTAAAAAATGGAACAAAAAAACAAAAAGTTGATAAACCTATAAATTAGTTAACAGTGGCGTACTTTATTTCGATAAATAGATTGAACATTTTAGGTGACACAAGTACTCACTATGAAGTATGAACGACAACACTATACAAATATATTTGAATTTAGATTAAACCATGGTTGTCATGTTAAACTCTATTAATGGAATACAATGTATCTTCTTAACTTCCCAACCTTAGTGGCACAATAGTTACAATTTCGGATTTAGAAGTGACTAATTTGACCATAATAATCAAACGATATGCTCTACGACGGAACAAACTTAAAACAAACTTTTGTTATTCCATAACTCTATGTGTGTGTGTGTGTATATATATGTTCATTTTTGTATGCATTACGACACATACACATGTACATAACATATATATACTCATGAAAAAATACATTCACATATGCACGTACATACAATGCACATTTATATAAGCGAATACCAATAAAATAAAGCTTTTGGTCGGAAAATGGTAGGTAATTACCGACGATTTACCAACCTAAATAATACTATGAGTTTATGTAGAACAAATAAAAAAACAAAAATAACTTTTATGCTTTCCGACTAGTTTCCGACAAACGCTTTTTATATTTTTATTTATTTATCATTTCCTACCATTTTCCGACCAAAACTTTTTTTTTTAATTTTCCTTTTTTTTTATGGTCGGAAATTAGTCGGAAACTACCGACAAAATTCCGACAATTTTATTTTTGGTCGGTATCTGGTCGGAAAGTTGTCTCCAAAAGCAGCGCTTTTTCTTTGTCGGTAATTGGTCGGAAATACCGACCAGTTTTTTTTGGTCGGAAATTCTAGTCAGAAATTGGCTGTTTTCTAGTAGTGTACCAAAATATAAAATAAATATATAAGTACTAAAAATGACACAAAGCTAATCAAAATCTATAAAAACCTATACTAAATAAAATAGACCAGTACAAGCCTAAAAACTAATAAAAGTACTATCTAAACGACTCGAAAACTATACAAACTTTACACTGGAAATATATGTATTTTACGATACATCAATTGTATGTTGACAAATTTAGCTTGTTTTCTCAGGTCGCTAAGGTAGCAGCGAGGCTAGGCGCACTGGAGTCGCACGGAGTCTTGTTTATCATGCATTGTGTCGAGCATTACTTTTAAACTTTTGAACTACTTACCGTCATTTTTATGGGTTGTAAACTTACTTTTGCCTCCGTTGTACTTGCATGGTTTGTTACATTGATTTTAATTCATATAGATGTCGTTTATTGTGACCGTTGACTTGGATCATGGTATGTCACGCACCTCACGGTAAAAACCTGCAAGTGGAATTTGAGGGTATAACAGAATGGTATCAAAGCCAATTGTTATAGTGAACTAGGACTGCATGTGGAGTCTAGTCTATAGCCGAGCCTCACACACTAGACGTTCACATACCTGAGAGTCGAGTAAAGTGGGAATTAACTAACATATCAGGGGTGTCGGTATTATCATCACTTACATGTTACATCATTCATTCTATCTATTTTCTATTAACTATCTCTATTTCTTGCCCCCCCCCCCCCCTCTTCTGGTATGAATAGGGGTGTAAATGACACGTAGCGGCTCGAGATCGGCTCGGGATCGGCTCGTTAAAAAGCTTGAACGAGCCGAGCCTTAACGAGCCCGAGCCTGAGCCCGAGCCTGAAATATGGCTCGTTTAGTTATCGAGCCCGAGCTCGAGCCCTAGATACAAAGCTCGATTGGGCTCGCGAGCCTAATCGAGCCTTAACGAGCTAGAGCCCGAACCCGAGCCCGAGCCTAAGTTACAGCCGAGCCTAAGTTATAGCCGAGCTTTTGCGAGCTCGAGCCGAGCTTTTGAGCTCGTTTGAGATTCTCAAATCACTTCGAGCCGAGCCGAGCTCGAGCTTTGGATTTTGCTAGCGAGCCGAGCTCGAGCTCAAGATTGTAGGCTCGAACCGAGCCGAGCTCGAGCTCGAGCTTCACAAAACCTTAACGAGCCCGAGCCGAGCCCAGTCAGGCTCGGGCTCGGCTCGGCTCGTTTACACCCCTAGGTATGAAGATGAAGCAGTTAGCTTGTTGATCTAGCACGACAATGGCGTACATTGGAGTGGCTTTTTGGCGTTATTATGAGAACTGTTCATGATTCGAACATCTCCCTTCTATACTCTAATGGACACACTCACTCACACACAATCTTACACTTGTACTAGTCATAGTACACTTCTCTGAGTGACTGTTCACTCTAGGAGTACCATTGTATCACACTTTAGGATGGATGAGCATGTTGGGTTCATTTATCCAATAAGTCTAGATATTCCAACTGATGTCCGTAGATTAATACAGGTTCGTCCACTCGGGATGCTTCCTTTCCCTTTTGGAATGATTACTAGTATTTTGTTACCAGTGATGATTCTACTTCCTCATTCGTTTATGATGTTAGAAGATGTCTAGGTCTCACTTTCGTTTTCTCTTTGTTAATGATTCATTAATGTTATATAAAGCTCTTGAAAATTCATCACCTAGTTATAATTTCTAGAGACCTCCATCTAGAAAACCACGTCAAAACCCTTGATAATTAAGAGTAATAGTACGTTTGCCATGACCATGAGAAACATCATAATTGTCCATGTCTAACTTTGGTACTGATACAAGATTCCAAGTTATCTCAGGAATATATAAGGTATCATAAAGTGTAATACATAAACCTGTTTCAAATTAATTGTAAGGTTTCCAAAGCCTTGATGACTAATTCTTTTCCATTCCCTAGTTTAAGTGTTCTTCAGTATCTTTCCAGCTTCCGGATTATAAGGAATCCTTGAGTTGAGTTAGTTACATGAACCATAGAATTGTTATCAAACCACCATGTGTCAATTGGAACATTTAAGTTAAAGGAATCAAGTATCATGAAAAGATCATTTACCTTTTTTAGCCAACCACTCATTAAATACTGAGCAATCCTTCTGTCTATATCTTGCTTTGTGGCAGAACTTGTTGTGGGACTTCCATTTGGAGTTATTAGAGCTGGAAGAAGTACTTGCATCATGCTTATGGCCCTTAGAGACTTCCTTCTTATGGAAATTCCCTTCCTCTTCTTCAAGTCACCGATCATGAGGTAAGAAACATTCGACTTCTCCAGCTTTGATTGCTTTTCCTTTTGAACATACACAACAATCAACTCGTTCATCGTCCATTTATCCTTCTGACTGTTATAGTTGACCTTGAAAGATTCATACGATGTAGGAAGAGATGTCATGATTAAATTCACGAGGAAACCATCACTGGTCTTCATGTCTAATTTCTTCAGCTTACAGGCCATGTCGCTCATCAACATGATGCGCTCATGGATACACCAATCCCCTGATACTTTGTAGTCACTATCTTCAAAGTAAGTGTGCTGCATGCGCTTTAGACGTTCCTTCGAATTGCTCATCCACAAAATCCAGATAATCTTTAGCGATTTTGGAATCTGGAATGGCTCCCCTGATTTCAGTACTTATAGAATTCTTAATGATGCGCATAGTCAACATGATGCGCTCATGTAGTGATTTTTTTATTAGTACTACTTTTGTTTGTGAGAACATGAGGGTAACCTCTCTTATGGCATAGTCAAAATCTAACATGCCAAGAACTAACATGAATGAGTATTTCCATGAATCAATGTTAGAACTGGTCAAGGTTTGAATTCCCATATTAAGAGCTATAGTAAATTTAATTGAAAAGAATAAGATACATAACTAAAAGAAGAACTTCGAGTGACCTATGTGGTAACTAAAACTAAGGCTGGCGGAAAAAGGACCACTATAGTTACTGAAGTTGTGATAACATCTATTATAACTCCAGAAGTATAACAAATTAAGTAAAAGTTATACTTACATAACGACTTTCGCTTTACCTAAGGCCAATTATTCAAGTATAAGTTTCAAACATTAACTTTGAGCAGAAGTGAGACATTCAAGTTTTATGCATTAACTTAGTTTGCAGGACATAAGTGTTGCACATCATTTTTGGACATAAGTGAGACATTCATGTTAAAAAGGTAAACTAAGTGAGTACGATTAGTTAGACTAAATTAACTTTACGAAACTGACACATCAAGGTTGGGTAGAAGTGAAACCTTTAGGGTTATTCAAGTTAAAGAAAGTTTATTAGTTTAGGTTTGAAAAAAGATAATGTTTAAGGTTTTACAAAACTAAGAACTAGTTAATAGCAAAACCTCTGTTAGCGTGGATTTTTTAGTTCACTGTAAATAGGGCTGTTCACAAGCCGAGCCGAACCGAACAAACCTTTGCTCGTGCTTGGCTCATTTACAAACCGAACCGAGCCGATTGGCTCATTTACAATCGATCTGGAAACCGACCGAGCATTGTTCGAGCGCACATTTATTCGAGCGAGCGACGAGCGGCGAATATTTTCGGACAACCATAAATTTGGGATGTTTCCTTTAATATTCTCCTGCCTAGTGATGACTGAGGTTCGACCGTTCGAGAATCTACTTGAGGCCAGTGAGGTGATGAGCATTGAGCATACTACAGATAACAATTGCCGCGTTGTGGCGTAGGTTGATAGCGGGAGATGATTGATGGTTGACAACTAATGGGAATATGAAGTCAAACATGTTTTTTCACGACTTAGTATTTTACAATTAAACTTAGTGTTAAGTTATCATTGGGTTGACCGGGCCAATAACTATAAATATAATTGTATATATGCATTTATTGCGCCAAACCCAATAGAGTGGCATGTATAAAACTATAAATATAATTGTAATTAATGCGTATATATATAATTATATATATAATAAATTAATAAAAATTATATCGAGCCGAACCGAGCCGAGAGGACCTTTGCTCGAGCTTGGCTCGTTTACAAACCGAACCGAGCCGATCGGCTCGTTTACAACCGAGCGGAAAATCGAGCAAGCAATTTTCAAGAAAATTCCGAACGAGCGGCGAGCGATCGGCGAGCGCCGAGCGTTTTGAACAGCCCTAACTGTAAAAGGAGTTTTCAAAAAAAAAAAAAGGTTTCTGACTTTCAGTTAGTTTATAGTGAAAGCTTAGTTCTCGGGTTGCTTAATAGTTTATGGTAGAAAATGAGTTTTCGGGTTGTAGCTTACTACACGGTGGAAGGTGCGTTTTCGGTAGAATAAGGGTCTACGGTAAAGTTGAGGTTTCTCGGTAACTATGGGTTTATGGAATTGCGTTCCTGAAAAAAGTTCCAGATTTCAAAAAAAAAAAATGTGAACTAAATATACGTGACCCCTGGGCCCTTAAAATTTGAACCCGTGAACCTTGATCCCATGAAAAGTTGAATCAACGAACAAAACCTGTAAACATTTATTCCGATGAGGATGATTTTAAGGGTAGTAAGCCTGTTTTAAATATTTGGGGTTATACTCGGGGTTGAGTTATCCTACAAAGGCTAAGAAAACACTAGAGTGACATGTGTCCAAGGAAAACAAAGAGTGGCAAGGGTAGTTTAATCCAAAAGAGAGGGAAAAAAAAAAGAATATGTACATGCAAGTCACATGCTCTCCCCCCCTTCCCCAATTTTTAAAACGTCCGTAACTTTTTTGTACTTCATCTTTCTTATAAAAAATTATACCATAAAATTAAGTGTCTTTTTATCTTTAATACGAGTACTCAATTGTTATACTTTTGAAACAAATTAAAAAACCCAATTACATAACACACAACAGAGAAACGTAAAACACAATGAGTATCAAACTAAAAACTCAATGAATAACGGGGTATAAAACACCAGAAATGGAAAACTGAAACACAATAGAAAACATATTAAAAACAAAATTAACAAGATACTAAAACACAATGAACAACAATAGAAAACACAATGTACATCATAAACATAAAACCTAGTTGTTTAAAATACAATAAACAGCGTAAAACACAATGGAAAGTACACTAAAAACACAATGGACAGGGTTAAATCATTTGTAGACTAAAAACAAACACATGTAACACTGATAATACACTGGATGAGCAGAGGACACAATGAAGTTAAAAAAAACCCGGTTAATACGCTTTTGTTTTTTAATTTTTATGACAAGTTTAATGATAAATTATGAATTTTATTTGGTTTAACATTTTTTAAATAAATTTCAAAGTTGGTTTAACTTCTAATATCTTACGGTCTCTTGTACCAAAGGGTCTTTGGTGTTACTTGTATTTTACGCATATTTTATCACGTTTTTTATATTTATTTTCATTGCACTTTATGCATTAGATCAGTGGCGAAGCTTGATTCTCGAATCGGTGGGGACCGGACTCAATCTTTTTTGATCGGTAATGGCAGGAGGATCAAATCGGTGGGGGCCGAAAATCAACCTTAACTCAATTTATATAGGAAAATCGCAAAATTTCCCCACTGCGCTAAAAAAATGATAGGGTCGGGCCCCCTCAAGCCCTCAAAAAGCTTTGTCCTTGCATTAGATAATTACATATTACATCATTTTAGATGATATATGTTTGGCAAAATGGAATTTATTAATCCCATCATTGTGTAGTTGGCTGATAATAATCCCACCTGAGTTTATCTTCCCATCAGTCCCACCTTTCAAACATTTTACTCTCAATGCACCCACCGTTAACTCACACTAACGTCGTTAGCTGAAACTCACAATTCTAGGCGACTATTTACCGGACTTGAAAAAGAGAATCGAGACGAAGATATTGGTATGTTCAATTGTAGAAATAAGCACGGTTCGATGGTTTAATCGTCGGTTCCAATCATCCCATCCGAGTAAAACATCAACCTACAACCGACAAACCATGCTTATTTCTGTAATTGAACATACCAATATCTTCGTCTCGATCCCATCTTTCAAATCCGGTGAATAATCACCTAGAATTGTGAGTTTCAACTAACGGCGTTAGTGTGAATTAACGGTGGGTGCAGTGAGAGTAAAATGTCTGAAAGGTGGGATTGGTGAGTAGAATAAATTCAGGTGGGATTATTATCGGCCAACTGCAAAAAGGTGGGATTAATAAATTCCATTTTGCCTATATGTTTTTGTGGAATATAATCTACTTTGGTGTGTTATAGGATGATTTTGCACGTGTTAAGTGATTGCTAAGGAGCGCAAAGGAATTATAAAGAGTTGGAAGGAATCCTGAAGAGAAAAGTAAGATACTGGATTGAAGCAACTTTGGACAAAAAGCTTGAAACAACCCTGGCTTGTAGCAAACAGGTTTAGTTGAAGCTATTCAAGTAAACATGGGATAAGGAACAGCTAAAGATAGATAGGTCGAACAAAAGGAATTTTTATTCTCCTGCACGTCACATTAAAAATTTAAAATCCAAATAATATGGGCCTAAAATAATATATTAGTAATTGGGCTTGTAAAATTCACAACTAAAGAATGGGCTGCATTTGCTTATTGGTTCATAATTCTTTGTGCAGCCCATGAGAGGAGGCAATTAAAAAGAGAAAAAATTACGCCGTTAGTCCCTGTGGTTTCCTTCCAGTTTCAATGTAAGGTATTAAGGTTTTATTGTTTCACTTTAAGGTATTAACCTTTTAATTTGTTTCAATGTCAGGTATTAGGGACTAACCTAGTTAAAACTTAACTAGGTTTCAGGGGTATTATTGTCCATTCACCTATATATTCAGTTTTTAATGTAAAAAATATATGCTTTGGACCGGATTCGAACTCAGGACCTTGGTCTGTCTGAGTCTTAACCATATGATCCATAACCAACTGGGCTATGAGCCCTTTGTTGGTTTTAGATTGATTTGTATTGATTTTATTATATTATTATATTAATTGAAATTTATAAAAATAAAAGTAACGAGGACCGGGTTCGAACCCGTGACCTCAGCCTGATCTTTAACAATAAAAACAAGCACCATCTGAGCTGCACGTTCAATCGAATTATAACTGATCTTGATAATATATAACATACAGTCCAAACGAACCAGATTCCCAAATTAATACCTAGAACCCTAACCCTCAATCTAAATTTGATTAACGATTCTACAGGCCACGGCAATGAACGATTTTATAGGGCTTTTAAAGAGCATAAATTTCCGAACAAAACCATATAAAATAATCGATCTAACCTGTTCGTTTCGATGGTGAAAATTGCTTAAAAACCACTCGCGTCTCACGAACAAAAACTCGGCTAATTGGAGCTCGATTGGAACGATTTTGATAGGGGTTTTTGTAAAGAATAGGTCGACTAGGATGTGTGAGGGTGCAGCAGGTTTCAATTTGATGTTTGGGATTCGTTTTTGTCGAGCTCAGTTCGTTACTTTTATTTTTATAAATTTCAATTAATATAATAATATAATAAAATCAATACAAATCAATCTAAAACCAACAAAGGGCTCATAGCCCAGTTGGTTATGGATCATATGGTTAAGACTCAGACAGACCAAGGTCCTGAGTTCGAATCCGGTCCAAAGCATATATTTTTTACATTAAAAACTGAATATATAGGTGAATGGACAATAATACCCCTAAAACCTAGTTAAGTTTTAACTAGGTTAGTCCCTAATACCTAACATTGAAACAAATTAAAAGGTTAATACCTTAAAGTGAAACAATAAAACCTTAATACCTTACATTGAAACTGGAAGGAAACCACAGGGACTAACGGCGTAATTTTTTCTTAAAAAGAGATGTGGGGATCGGATATTGAAATATGGAACTGGGCTGATTTGTTCGAGAAGGAAGAAACGACTGGAGTTTTTTTTATTCGAGTTCAAGATAATTAATATTGGTTATGCAAGCTTTAAATATATGATTTGTTTTGTATTTGTTTCGATTGATCTAGCCATTATGTTGGGTAAAATTAGTTTAGTTATGACACTTGAATATATTTTCTTGGTTTTCATTTGTAAATTTAAGTGAAATGTTTATGAGATCCGATTATGGAATGATTTATTTGCATTTTTTCTTGATTTAAATCCCGAATATTTTTCTGGATATATATTAGTTTGTTAATGAAACTGGCCACCTTGTTAATTATTCTAATAAAATTATTCAAGTTTTAAAACCCTAATATTAATCTCTGATAAAAGAAACAAATAACGAGTTGCGTTTGACTATGAATTCAATTTCGTTACATAATCAAACAATCTAGTTAAACAGTCCAAACAACGTGAATGTTTAAATATAATCAATACTTCTCACACAACTCGCGACATGAGCTTTGAGTAGCGGGTTGACTCTAATAAATGAATTAGATGAAGTCCGATATCCGAATGGTACGACATATATATTGATACACACGATTTAATTAAGGAACATTGCACCATAATTCTTAATGATTGTAGGCATGTATCACATAATCGGACACAGTATCACCTAATACGTATTTTGTTAGACAAGTTGTTAAAAGTATAACATGTTATTGGGATTAAGATGTTGTTTGTTTTTGAAGAGGTAAAAAGTCTTCAGACTTCGGACAACATCTGCAAGATCTGTAGGAGAAGAGGTGGATCAAAAGTCTGCAGTTTGCAAGAAGAAGACTGTTTGTTTGTTAACATCTGCAGTGTAACCTAAAACCATAACCCACCACAACCCACCATAACCATAACCATAACATCTGCAAGAAGATGAAGGAAGGGGGAGTTGTTTTGTTGCAGATCTGTGTGTCTAGTGTGTGTGTGTGTGTGTATAGGATCTGGATCATTTGAGAACCATCATTTAGGGAGAGAACCAAGAACCAATGTAAATATCTGGCATTTTTGTAAATACTAAATGTGTTTACAAAAACCCCTCCATCAAAAATTAATAAAAAAATTATATAACCTGAAAAAAGTAAAAACACCAAAATAATTATCTAGTATTAACATTTCAAAAAAATAAAAAATGGCTGATATTACGTCATATGACGTCATGCCCGATGCACATGTGCATTTCGGTGTTATAAAAATACAAACATATACCATATGCACATGTGCACTTCATTATTAAATCACACTTTCAAATAAATTATCAATTACCATAATTAAAGGGACGCAATATGATATATAAGGAGACAAAAGTTTTATTCAATGATCATTAAATGGACGCGAAGTGAGATATAAAATAAATTTGAACTCGTCAATTGTTTAGTCATGCATATGATAACATAAATTGAAAATAAGACAACTATAGAAGAACAAACATGAATAAACTTAAAACAGCTCTGTATAAAAACTATAAAATAAGACAAATTGTACAAATGCACATGTATATTTTACTATCATAGTTAGGGTCTTTTATGGGTTTTGCTTTAGGATTTAATTTTTAGGTATGGTAGGGGGGGGGGGGGGGGTTAGGGTTGGGGTTGGGGTTGGGGTTGGGGTGAATAAATTAAAAAAAAACTCTATAAAAAACTACAAATAAGACAAGTGTACATGTACATGTGTATTTCACTATTATAGTTAGGCATTTTGATGGGTTTAGCTTTAGGGTTTTAGTTTTTAGGTGTGGTGGGAGGGAGGGTTAGGTTTTTGGGCGGATGGGGTGGTGGTGGGGGGACGGGGGGATGGGGGTTTAGGTTTGGGGATGGGGGTATGGGTGGTGGGTTTAGATTTTTATGGGGCATGAGTTTAGGTTTTTTAAGTGGTGGTGATGGGTGGGTTTAGGTTTTTTGGGGGGGTGGGAGTGAGTGGGTTTAGTTTTTTAAAGGGTAGATAACGTCAATTTAATGATCATTTAATTATAATAATTGATAATTTATTCAAAAGTGTGATCTAATTATTGAAATGCACATGTGCATACGGTATATGTCTGTATTTTATAACAGCAAAATGCACATGTTTATCAGGCATGACGTCATATGATCTAATATCAACCATTTTTTTATTTATTTTATTTTTTTTTTTTCAAAATATTAATACCAGGTAATCATTTTGGTACTTTTACTTTTCTTATTTTTTTAATTATTTTAGGTTATATAATTATTTTTTTTATTTTATTTAATTTTTTGATGTAAGGATTTTTGTATAGACCACTCATATTTACAAAAAAAATTTGGTTCATTGGTTCTCTCCCTAAAGTTGTTTCTCGTATGATCCCTACCATATATATATATATATATATATATATATATATATATAACTTTAATGTATTTTTATAAGTATAAAATATACTCCGTATATTTAATAGATTAAATAAGATAATAAAAAAAAGAAGATGGAAGGAGGAATTGGAGGAAACCATTTCCTTGATTTGGGGGAGGAAAATGAGGTGACGCTAATGTGACACTTGAGGGAGTTGAGGGAATTTGTTATCACACCATAAGTGATAAGTGTAACATGTTATTATTTCAATTTTATTACTTAAAGTTGTTTATACTACATGTTCTTATTATTTTGCATAAAATGTGTTTTGTAGGAAAACTAGTGAAAATCTCCCGCGCATTACGGCGGGAACTCAGTCGGTATTGGTTCGACTTATTACGTTCGGTATAGTAATGACATTCAGCAGAACAACCAAAATATAAAATGGAAAATAAAGCTTTGATATATTTAAAAGAAATCAGGACATGACTTATATCTATCGAAAACTATAAAAGCGAATATTAGTATTGATTTGGATATTACAGATACAGGTATTGTACTGTTGTTGCTTGGATGGAATCAACGTTGAAACGCTATTGTTGTGATGATATAACTTAATTCGTCATGGTATCGGCATGACACCCAAATCGTAAAAAAGTATAAATGATTTAACAGAACAGATTGAAATTGTTCAAATATAAAGGAAACAATTAAACTCGAATTTGAAATCTATTTTACAATTAGCTATTTTACGGAAATATATTTTCAGCATTTTTTATTTTCATATAATGTTACTAAATAAAATTAATAAAGTCAGATATAAGAGAGCTAGTAAAAAGAGAAAAGGAAAGTTATATTAAATTCGTTTGGAAGCTAGCACGTGCTAAGCTTAGCGAATCTTGAATTAATACTGTTCACGTCATTGTGAATTGTATATATAACTAGTAAAATACCCGCGCTACGCAGCGGGTTTCGGTTGGTATCGGTTCGAATTTGTACGTCACTGACACTCGATATAGCAATCGGAAGAATTATACTCAAAATGATATTAACACATGTTTTAAATCGACTGAAATCACACAAAGAAATTTACACAAAACGGTATTGTTATAGCTTATTTTTTTAAACACCCTTAAAAGAATTCTATAAAATTATACCTACTTAAAAATTGTTTTATATAAACTTAAAAATTGTTTTATATAACAATAATAACAATAAGGAAGTTTGCTTTGTACCACAATATCCCCCAAAATTTTAAGTAAAAAGTTGAAACAAACAGAATAGGCACAAGATTAGAAATTGGGTTCTCAGGTTTATGTTAAGACATGTAGAATAGTGGGCCACTGGACTTGCCACTTTTAGTTTTAGCATTCACAAAAGGATTTTACTATACAATTTAAGTGCGTGGTGTAGAAAAAATAGGCCAAACTATGAATTTACTATAGTGATTGAAATGTGTCAGAACCGGCTAAAGCAACCAATTGTAAATTACAACTGTAGACACATTGTGAATTGTTAGTATATACAATATAGAGAATGGTCAGTAGATGGATTATCTGGATTGGGCTTAGTAGATGGATTAACTGGAGATGGGCTTATTACATCAGGAGGTTGGATATATGGCTCAGCTATGGGTTCAGCCCAAGGCCCAGAGGCTTTAATTGGTGGAGATGATATAAATGATATCAAGTTTCTCTAGTCTTTGGATTACTGAGATTTTTTTTCCTCTCAAAAACTTCTCTCGATCTCTCTATTATTGAGTCATATACTCATATCACTTTATAAAAACCAATTAAGGGATTCTTATGTTTATTTTTCTGAACAGAAGGTTTATTAAGAATTTGGTCTTTATAGTTTGAGAAGATTCTGTGAGTTTGGGGTCTTTATTTTTGAGTATTGAGAGAACATTGTTCAGGTTATCAAGTTGTTAGTCTGCTAAATGTTGAGAGGTTTTATGCTTTCATGTATTTATTTGATTTCATGTATGGTTTTGGTCAGTGGCGAACCATAACTTTTTTATCGGAGGGTCGAAATGAAGCTGTGTTACAAAATATAAAGTTGGTAGATTTATAAAATTCATGCTACTAAAAAGAAAATAAATGTTTTACATTCTTTAAAGTGCATCAATCATTTTTTTTTACCAATCGTGATTGTAATCTCAAGGAAAGGATGACCTTTTCGTTGACAAGGATCTTTGGTTATGTCCATCTTCTTACTTCTTGGTTATTAAATTATTAATCAAATCATCATTATTTGACCGCAATGGAACTATTTGTATTATTATTTTTTACTATCCTAATTTGAAATGTCAGGTGATTACTTTTCCACTTGATCCCCTACACTTTCCCTATATTATAATTTTAGTCCCTTGGTAGTTGAAAGAGCACAACACTATTATACTATATTGATTCGAAGTTATATCTTTGGCTGTATTTTGAAAACCATGTTCAGCTTCAGATATTGTTTAAGAAATAAATGGTTCTAATAAACAGCTGCAGCTTTTTGCATTGTAAAAAAATCAATTTTCGTTTTTATTATAAATAATAATATAATACTTTTTCTTTTGATAGTATAAATTCGAGTAACTATACATTTTGACCCGGCCGCAACGTGCTAGGAAAAAATTTCAACTAATGATTGTTCGGTATAAATTCGATTGCTTTACATTTTGATCCAAATGCGATGTTAGTTCAATTGGATACGCATGTGTTTTCATATGTTTAACGCATCACATAATGTTTGGACGTACTAATCCTTTCGATATATGCAATGTACCTACGCCGCAACGCGCGCATGTCTATTTACTAGTTTTCATTGAAACTTAATGAACTTTGTAAAGTTGCGATCCTTAGACCAGTGGGTGTGAGGCTGGGCAACGGGGCGGCATGATGATGTGGAGGCTGGCAATGAAATGATGCCACTGGCTACACCACCCCCCTGGGGCGGCAATGGCGGCATCCTCTTGCCTTTCATGCCGGGCCAATTTCTTGGAAATGAAGATTAATTAAAAAAGAAAAAACCCTCATGCCGGGCCAATGGAGCGGCACCACTCCTACCAGTCTTAGTTTGTTTGTTTGTTTTTTTTTACCAAAATATTTTTCTAAACATCATTTCTACACATAAAAATAATAGCAATTAGCAAATTATGATAAAACTTATATGAAACTAAAAGTTAGCTGGCTAGTTCATTTGTTGAAAGTTAGTAAACAAATGTTAATTCACAGTTGGTATTCAAATATTAACTAAACAATAGAAAAAGTTCAACAAAGAATATCAAACGCACTTCATGATGCTTCACTTTTTCATGCATTTGACAATTCTCGAGAAACACTAAAGTATTGAGGGAGATTGAGGAAAATAGATTTGTTGAACAGTAACGTAGGCGTTGGGTTGTTAACAAATCTATTTTTCTCAACGAATATCGGAAGTCATAACAGCCAACCGAACCGCTGCTAGCCGCTGCCGCACCGCCACATGCCCCCGCTCGCCGGGTGGAAAACCTTGAAACATATTTAGTTTTTCTTGCTTTGTTTCAGTTTTTAAGCTTTATATAAGAAAATCGAGAAGGTGGTCAAGTGTAAGAAAATATTTTGGCTGAATAGTAATACAATGTTTAAAAAGGATTGTGGATGGTTGAGAAAATTGAATTCGATGTCCAATGGCAGGGTAGCATTCAATGTTAATATCAGTCATTGGAAGTTTTACGTTTGACCCACCACGTGGTTGATGAATACTTCAACCAAAGTTAAAACATTTTGATCCACAGCCTTTTGTTGCTCTCTCTATATAATGTGTGGTTGGGTGAATCTTATCCATTATCCAATGATTTTTTATTTTATTTTTTTGTGGGTATTTTGGAGGGTTAATGGGTTTGGTTGTAGTACGAGGGTACATTGTGGTGGTTGTGGTTTTGGTTTTGTTGGTTGGTGAGCATGGTATAGTTTTGGCAACTTTGCCAATTGGGTTAAAAGATGAGAAATGTTTGTTGGGGAAATTTAGACGTGGGTTTAAAGGGGGTTTAGGAGGGGATTTTGGTAAAGGGGGAGGTCTTGGTGGTGGGTTAGGTCCTCATGGAGGTTTAGGAGGAGGTGGTGGGCTTGGGTTAGGTCCTCATGGAGGTTTAGGAGGAGGTGGTGGGCTTGGAGGTGGTGGGCTTGGTGGTGGTGGGCTTGGAGGTGGTGGGCTTGGTGGTGGTGGGCTTGGTGGTAATGGGATTGGTGGTGGTGGGCTTGGTGGCGGGATTGGTCGCAAAGTAGGTCTAGGAGGTGGTGTTGGACTTGGTGGTGGGTTAGATCATCTTAAGGCTTAGGAGGTGGTGGGCTTGGGGGTAGTGGTGGATTAGGAGGAGGTGGTGGGCTTGGGGATGGTGGTGGTGAACTTGGTGGTGGGTTAGATCATCCTAAGGGCTTAGGAGGTGGTGGGCTTGGGAGTGGAGGTGAGCTTGGTGGCGAGATTGGCCGCAAAGGAGGTATAGGAGGTGGTAATGGACTTAGTGGTGGGTTAGGTAACCATGGAGGCTTAGGAGGCGTTGGTGGATTAGGAGGTGGCAGCGGGCTTGGCGGTGATGGACTTAGTGGTGGATTAGGTCACCATGGAGGTTTAGGAGGAGGTAGTGGGCTTAAGGGTGGAGGTGGGGTTGGTGGTGAGATTGGTCACAAAGGAGGTATAGGAGGTGGTAATGGACTTAGTGGTGGGTTAGGTAACCATGGAGGCTTAGGAGGCGGTGGTGGATTAGGAGGAGGTGACGGGCTTGGCAGCGGTGGAAAACTTGGTGGCAGGATTGGCCTCCATGGAGGTCCAGGAGGTGGACTTGATGGTGGTAGTGGTGGTGGAGGTGGGCTTGGTGACGGAGGAGGGCTTGGTGGTGGTGGTAGTGGTGGGGGCCTTGGTGGTGGTGGAGGTGGAGGACTTGGTGGCAGTGGAGGGTTAGGCGGTGATGTAGGAAGAGGAGCAGAAGGACCTAGTGGTGGAGGAGGGCTCAAAGGTGGTCGTGGAGGTGATTTTGTAAGGGATGGTGGTTTTGGAAGAGGCGGATTTGTTGGTGGTGCTGGCCGTGATTGTGGCAATTAGAAGTTACATTATTTTATATATTAAAGAAGCCATAGTTTAATAGTGTCATGGTGCGATGTGCACCGGGCATATTTTGCTAACGTGTAAAGAACCATTTTTCTTGTATGTGTTTTTTTGCCATGTAGTAATTACATTAACCAACACGCTCTTTACATGCTTATGACGATTATTAATCAACCATTTCAACTCTTTTCGGCTCTTCTTATAATATTTCTTACGAGTGTATATTTATGTTGTACTAAATTACTTCTAAGCATGATGAGATGCTTCATGTACTCTTAATCTCATCAATATTCAATAAGCGTTACTGTTACTATAACTATATATGTTACATCATCTCCCTAGCTATAGAGACAATACATCATTTATTCATTCTTTCTAATTTCTAGGCATTTATAATTTGACCTAAATTAAAATGACCATGTTCGTTGAATAAATTTACAAATGTTTGCATGAATACGTTAGTTTTACACAATAATAATATCCAAAACAAATTGAACAAAGACAAGTGCTAAAATCCATGAGAGTTACAGAACAATTATTTGTGAATCATGACACCAAAAAGGAGAAGTCACATTTGATAGGATTTCTGACCACGCCATGTCCCCATTACCACCAGACTAACCCCACCTTTTTTCCCCTTCTTTTGTATCTATTCTTTTGGTTTTATGACAAATATTCAATTTTTACCACTAATTTTCAAAAGTTTTTAAATTAGTTTTGATTGAGGTTCAAATTATATATGTTAATTCAATTTTCAAAGCGTGGTACATGCGCAAATAAATAAACATAATAATACATATTATATGATTTGTATGGATATATTAATATTATACATAACCAAATAGGCTAATTGGATTGTACCTATTAGACCGTCCATAGTGGAGGCGTAAGCGACCGGGCGCGAGTCACCAACGTAACTCTCAAGTAACCCGATCACTTGACCTCGTTGTGGCTAGAGGTGAGCATCGGTGCGACCAAATGTCACTTTCTCCCGTTTACCCACGCGGCCACCATCACTTGTGCTCGCTCGTGCCGGGGTTCGCGTGAGGCTTTTGTGGCTAGGGGGTGAACACCGGTGCTAAAACTCCGTTCGCATCATGCTGCTCGCGCTTCCACAATGGACGATCTTAGATATCATTATTCAATTATATTCTTTTAAAATACATGATCTGCTCTATTAAGAAAGGCGTAACGACACAATTTTTTGTCCGTCTATCTACTATCCTTATGTAATTTGCCATTTAATTATCAATATGAAAGTACATGGTATATAAAGAATTGGAGAATTGTTTCTTTGGTTTCTATAAAAACTTATATTATTTACATATCATGAGCTACATATACTTACATTAAAAGGTGCAACAGTTACGTTTTTTTAATGAACTAATAACATGAAAAATAAATTCAATTATCATATCATTACACAAATGACAAAGGAAAAAACAATTAAACATTTAAACACCATCAAGTCCCACAATATATACCAAGCAAAAGAGTACATTAACATTTCTTTCATAAATTACCTGTTGGATTCCGGGTTCGGACCACTTGGAACTTCATGAGCAGCTGCATGGAACTCTGCATGAGTGGCGGCACCGCTGGTTGCGTTCATGTTCGTGGTGGTTTCGAGTGGGCGAGCATGCTTCAACAACCGCCTTACACGCATAAAGCCATTCGTTTCGAGTGGATGAACAAAGAGAGGAAACAAAAGAAGGAAACCAACAAACAAAAGAAGCTTATTGCTAGTTGCATTTGCCATTGAGATATGAAGTCACACAAGTACTATATGCAAATTTATGAACCAACACCCCCCAATTAGTATGCAAAAGATCAATATCCATGAACCAAATGAGCAAACCCTAATGTTGAAATCAAGAAAATTAGGGTTTCTAATTAGGGTTCTTCATATTTGGATCTACAAAAGGGTTTCTTGAGAATCTTGACACATTTATATACCCAAAAAAGGAGAGTTCTTTTGTTGAAAACAAAGCTTAAGTTGCTGTTTGCTTTGGTGTGTGGCTTTTGGAAGTTTTGTTGTTGATATGGAGAGCTTGGGAATCACTAACTAAATGACTATAACACCCTTTTGTTTTGATGTTAAGTTACAATGCAGTCCCCAAGTTTCTGAACTCTGATTAGACTAATCACCTATACATGGCTCCTATCATCCTATGTTGGGGCCAAGCCTATTATAGATCAATCTACTCACCATTATTCAAGTGTTTAAAATAGAGGAAAATATCAAGGATATTTAGTTATTGGGATAAGTCTATGAAAGTAAAATCAAAATTATGCAACTTTTTCATCAAAGGTACTATCAAAACTGTGCTATGTATCATTTGAAGTTTTAAATATGTATATGCATTTTTATCTATATCTTAGTATATGTGTGACTATTTATAAAATGAAAGAGTGAATTCAATCGTAAAAAAGATACAACGATGACCCATAGGAATGGACGAATGACAACCTATTATCTACTCTTAACATATATTAAGACAACCATGATTGAGGGCGACACATTTACAACGAAAGTCAATGTTAAAAAAAAAAGCTAAATGTGATTGCGAACTGACCATTAACTAAACCAAATCTTGTTTAGGCTAAACTCGAACTGTAAATTAAATTCTCCGTAAAGTTTATGTTGGATGTTATTAAAACCACATTAATTGCGATAACATATATATTTAAATCTTTATAATCATAAGTTGCATACAATAATGTCGTTTTCCCAATGATATCCGTGCCCGACTATGTAACGTACGTGCTTTTTTCCTATGAATCGGGACAAAGGAAACGCTCTCAAGTTGTGTGTCTTAATTAGAAAGAAGGTGTGGAAAATTATGACGTGCTTTAATATTATTTGGCATCTTTTGCATGTCCGTATTTACTTTAATGAACGGCAGAAATTATGAATTATTATAATATTAGTTTTATACTAGTACATTGGTTCGTATCTTTTTTATTTCAAATTTATATGATCTACCTTCTTGGTTTATTATATTTTTTTTTTCTAAATTTGTAACACAAAGAAAAAATTGGTTTATTCAGTTATAGATTAGGATGTAGTTAAAGTTAAGAGTCATATGATTACTTTATGTTTTCTTTATTATTATCATTATTGTAATTTGTAAGTAATTGGTTAATAATACATGATACTTGCAAGGTTTTGCCTATTCTATAATCTTTTGAGGCGGAGGTATAGTTATAATTAAAGAGACCGGGATTAGCAAGAAGCTAGTACCCGAATTCAAACATCACATTTAGACTATATGGTCTTACCGTGTGAGTGCGTAGAAAAGAGGTGTGAAGCCCTTTTTTTCAGCCACACCATCCCGTGTCTAGCGTGAATAATGGCAAGGAGCACGTCTGGTGGAGATTTTCACTAGCGTGGGGCCAAAACTAACGGTGGCATGAATGGCTTTGATTGGGCCCACGAAAGAGACCATTTCACAATGGTAAAAATAATTAATTTTTGGAAGATTACCATTTATTTTAATTTAACCATTTAATTCAAATATACCTATTTATAACTCCTTCTCCAGTGTTTTATTACCACTTATCAACCGTTTTCTCCACCTTCTTCCTCACCCCAAAATCTTTTAATAAACCATGATCCGTTGGAACGAAGAGGAAGAGATTACCCTAGTTACAGTGTGGACGAAAATCAACAACAACCCTCCACGTGGCGGAGGATCGGTTTAGCCACACGTCCTTCATTATGTTTAAATTAGGTTATTTAATTTTTATGTAATGTTTTTATTTGTAGTTTATGTTATGTTTATTATATAAAATATTATGTTTATTTAATTACTTTAATTATTAATTTAAAACAAAAAACCGAGGTGATGTGTAGGCCATCCAGCCACCGTTCACGCCACCACCACTCCGTGCATTTTTCTTTTTGGAATACTAGATGAGGTAGATGTCATATGTCGATCCATGTCACCCTCAAAAGCATGACCACACTGTGTAATTTCCGAGACTATACAAAATCACACTAGATTTACACCTGGACCACTACAACAAAGTAAGTATCACCCTGTTTTTAACCCCTAGAAAAGACATGTCTTTAATGTCCTTCATAATCTTACTTTAGTAAGGGAAGAAGGCTCTCAAGTTGTTGGTCAATGAATGTCTTATCATTAAATATTAGAGGGGTGGGTTCGGAAAGAAAAGGAGAGTGGGTTCGAAGGTTGTGTAGAGAAAATGAAGCCAGTTTTGTGATGCTTCAGGAGTCTCAGTTCGTCAATTCAGACAGGGTGGATATCGGTAAGTTTTGGGGTAATAATGATTTCTCTTTTGAATGGGTTCCCTCTTCGGGAAGGTCGGGTGGTTTAATTTCTATTTGGAATCCTAAGTTGTTGAATGTTACGGGTGTTTCTAAACATCCAAATGTTCTTAGTATTTCTGGTGTTTTAAAGGATAGTGGTAAGGAGGTGTTATGCATTAATGTCTATGTGCCTCAAAAATTGAATGATAAGCGTAGGGTGTGGGCTGAGATTACACAGTTGTTGACAGCGGAAGATAGGTATTGGATTATGGGTGGGGATTTCAATTGTGTTAGAAGTAGAGAAGAGCGTCGGAAATCGAAATTTCATGTCCGGTCTACTTAAGAGTTTAATGATTTTATTGCGGAGATTGGGGGGTGTGAATATTCTCTTCGGGGCCGAAAGTTTACTTTTTGTTCCGGGGATAAACTCAGTCGAATTGATCGGATTTTAGTCTCTAATAGTGTGTTTTGGGACTGGTCTAATGCGGAGTATCATGCCCTCATGAGGGAATGTTCGGATCATAGCCCTTTGCTTCTTAGGATGGTGTATCGGAACTTCGGTGCCAAACCTTTCCGCTTTTACAATTCTTGGATGCATAGGGATGGGTTGGAGGACATAGTGGCTAAAGTTAGTGCTAGTTTGGTTAATACAGACTTGGCCGATGCTCCAGATGTGAGGTTCTTGAATAAGCTAAAGTGTTTGAAAAATGAGATATTGTCTTGGGTCAAAAAGTTTAAAGATTCAGAATGCGAGGAAGAGAACAGTGTGAAGGCAGATTTGAATGATTTACAATTGGCCATGGAAGATAGAGACCTTTCGGAAGAGGAGGTGTGGGTCTTTCAGGAGGGTACAAATCGATTGAAGGAGTTGGATTTCTTTAGAAGTAGCGACTTGAAACAAAAGGCTCGAGTGAGATGGGCAAAGGAGGGCGATGAAAATTCGTCTTTCTTTCATGGTTTTATTAACAACAGGAAGGCAAAGAATGCGATCCCGGGGCTCATGATTGATGGTGTGTGGGAGAATAGACCGACGTATGTTAAAAAGGAAGTCCTCCGTTTTTTCCGTAACAAATTCGCTGAAGACTTAGTTGAAAGACCTTTTCTTCAATGTTATGGGTTGAAGGTTCTTGACGCAGAAGATGCAGGGTTACTGGTTCGACCGTTTTCTGAAGAAGAGATCAAAGTTACCGCTTTTAGCTGTGGGAGTGACAAAGCCCCTGGCCTTGATGGCTTTAATTTTCGATTTATAAAAAAGTTTTGGTCTTTTTTTGTGCAGGATTTTAGCGCAATCTTCCAAGACTTTTTCAAAATGCTCGTATTAGTCGGGGAGCCGGTTCTTCGTTTATTACTCTTATCCCTAAAGTTAGTGATCCGATCAATTTGGGGGATATCGGCCAATCAACTTGATTGGTATTGTTAACAAGATTGTGTCTAAGGCCCTTGCTAATAGACTTAAGAAGGTGGTTGACAAGGTGATAAACGAAAATCAAACCGGTTTCATAGCTGGGAGATATATCCTTGATGGCCCATTGATTGTGAGTGAGGTGATAGCATGGGCTAAGCAAAGCGGAAAAAAGTTTTTTATGTTCAAGATTGACTTCGCTAAAGCGTATGATAACGTCAATTGGGGTTTTTTGATCATGGTTATGCGGCAAATGTGTTTCCCCGAGGAGTGGTGCGCGTGGATTTCTGGTATACTCTCTTCAGCGAGATCTTCTATCCTAGTCAACGGTTCTCCTACTTTTGAATTTGCTTGTGGGAAAGGGATGAGACAAGGTGATCCTATCTCTCCTTTTCTTTTTATTATTGTCATGGAAGCTTTATCGGGTTTGGTTAAAAAAGCTTGTGATGATGGTGTGTTCACGGGAGTTAAGCTTCCTAATGGGGGTCCGATTATGTCCCACTTGTTTTATGCGGATGACGCCATGATCATGGTGAGTGGTCGGAGGAAAATTTTAAGACTCTTAAAAGAATTCTGAGGATTTTCTATTTATGCTCGGGCTTGAAGATAAATTTATCGAAGTCAACGCTTTATGGTATTGGAGTAAATGTGGGAGAGACAAAGATGAAGGCTGATGAGTTGGGGGGTGGGACGGGTGAATTTCCTTTTAAGTACTTGGGGATTCAAGTTGGTGCAAAGATGGGTCGGATCAATAGTTGGGAGCCGATTATAGATGTGTTTTAAAAACCTGTTATCAGGATGGAAATCAAGAACTTTATCCATAGGAGGCAGGGTCGTTCTTATAAAATCGGTTTTGGAGAGTCTCCCGGCATACTATTTTTCATTGTTTAGAGTTCCTGTGGCGGTCAAGAATAAGCTCGAGACGATGATAAAACGGTTTCTGTGGGGAGGAAATTCAGATGTGCATAAAGTCCATTGGGTGGGATGGGACACAGTTACGCGGCCTAAGAGGTGTGGAGGCCTTGGGCTAACGAAATTGGATGTCACTAATAATGCGTTATTGTTAAAATGGATATGGAGATATAGATCGGAAGTGGATTCCATGTGGAGGAAAGTGGTTGATGCGATCCATGGTTCAAAGCGAAGATGGCAATCGGTTTCTTGTAATCCAAATGTCCGAGGTGTGTGGAGTAAAATTGTGAAATGTGGGTATAAACTTATTTTGAATGGGTCGGCTTTTAACGATTCATTGCAAGGAAAGGTGGGTGATGGTACGGCAATCAGATTTTGGATAGATCCATGGGTTAGCCGAATTCCTCTAAAGAATGCGTTTCCAGCTTTGTTTCGGCTAGAGCAAAATAAATGGTGCACGGTTTCAGAAAGAGTTGGGCAACAAAATTTGGCGGGCATTATGATGTGGGAATGGAAGACTTATCCAGCTTCAAGTCAGGAACAGGAAGAGTTGGTTGAGTGTTGTCGCATGGTGGCTCATACCAATCTTTCTAATTCCTTAGATTCTTGGTCCTGGAACAACATTCCTATACAAAATTTGGCTGTGCACGATACAAAGAAGTGGGTTAACAAAGCCGAAGTGAACGATCATGAAGACCATTTTAAATGGTGCAAATGGGTGCCGACGAAATGCAATATTTTCATGTGGCGATCTTGTATGGATAGGATTCCTACGAAACAGGCTCTTAGTAAAAGAAACATATGGGTCGGCGACTTGAATTGCTGTTTATGTGAAGAAAGCGAAGAATCGGCTGACCATTTATTTACCGCTTGTCCTGTGGCCGATGGTGTTTGGGCTGGGATAGTGCACTGGTGTCACCTTCCTCCTTTGTTCTTCTTTTCAGTCAAGGATATCAAAGAGTTTGCGGGTCAGTCTAATGTTTCTATAGCCAGAAAAGACATCTTGCACGGTATTGGTATCATTACTTGTTGGAGATTGTGGAAAGCCAGGAACAAAAAGGTATTCAAAGAAGCGAAAGTTAATGTGCATCAGATTTTAGCCGACGTCAAATCGCTAAGCTTTTTGTGGTTTAATACTAGGAGTAAGATGGATAGGATAGAATGGAAGGATTGGAAAAGTTTTTCGTTTAATGTAATGTAAGGTTGTTTGTTGTTGTCCCCCGTCTATCTCTTCCTTAGAGATAGTCGGTTTGGGTGGTGTTTAATAATGTTGCTCTTCAAAAAAAAAAAAACTTGTACATAGTATTAAATAATTAGGGCATTTGTCGTCTTTCTTTTAACCATCTCCACCACTTTTGCCACCAAATGTTGGTTTGTTGTCGGCACCTCTCCCCATTGCCCAAATTGTATATGACTTTCATTCCATTTTTTTCCCTCTTGTTATTCCTCAAAAGTTGCATTGTACACATATATAAATTGAGTCTTATTTATTTTTCTCTAGTCAATGTGGCCATGTCGTCAAAGTTGCAGGAGTTGCCATCATAGTTGTAGCTCGTGTGATCATTGCTTTTTCATCATGCCTTTATCGACGTCATTATTGCTTTAGTTCCGTAGTCCTCGTTGGCGCCCATAGAGTTTTCTTACTGTTTTAAGTTTTTTTTTATTAGATTTTTAGAGATTTAGAGATTGTATGATCTTCTCGTACTGAAGTCTTCATCATTTTTTATTTAGTTTGAGCGTTCGATTTCTCATTTCTCCTACTTTAACTGCGGTGGAGTATCAAATGAAATATATTAACTAGGATTTATTAAATAGATTATATTTATTGTACTACAATAAATGATTAATCAATAATCAACACCTCATGGGGTATTCAAATGACATGCATGAAAAGTAAACAAATTATGATAGCCCCCTTGTAGAACCACAACATTTCATTACCTAAAAGAGTTCAGAAAAAAAAAAAAAAAAAAAAAAAAACTATAGCATTCAAGGTAGAATTGATAAAGCTTCCGATTAAGTTAAGCAAAACTTCCTATATAATGAACATATATATCCTAGGCCAAATATATTTTGGCTTTACTTACATGACTGTTGGATTAAAGTAAAAAACAATAAGATTTCTTATCCTTTATAGTAAATGAGACTCCTACTAAGGAGATCCATTTGCAAAAGGAGCTAGACAACATGATCCCCAATTGTGCGATTTCATCTATGCTTGTGGTTGAGGCGCTACATGTAGATCATCTAGAAGCTAACATTAAAAATAGCATTCTCACTTCAATATGTTTTCATCTTGCCTATTTGTTTGAACTAAAAGAGATTATCTTCAATACCAATGAAAATCTCATTTGCATAGTTGAAAATGAAAGTATTATGATATTTCAACACATAAGATAAAAGCAATTGTTGCAAAGTTCAAATTGTTGTTCCATTGTTAAAAAAAGGTTTGTAAGACAAGTTTTTTTTTATCATTTGATATTCTTCAAAAAAATTGCCTATGCATGAAAGCAATGGCGGATCTAGAAATGAATTTCAGTAGTAACATTTTTCGTTTTTTCATTTTAGTAGCAACGTTTTTCAAATTTCGTAAAAAAACAAATTTTCCACTACGCGAGCGAAGTTGAGCAGCAATGGACGCGACACCTAGTTATATACTAGGTCCGCCCTGCATGAAAGGTTAATCTTTCAAATACCATATCGTTTGCTTATCCCCAAATGCTACCTCGTACACACGCATAACCACAAGCCTACTTAATCTCAAACTTACCTTTGATCTTCAAGATTTTTATATTGGACGTAAGCGTTTGGTTATCGAAACTCGATGGATTGGAATCTCAATCTTATTCCTTACCTTTTATGGAATTTTTAAAAATTGAAAAATTACCAAAAATAGTCAAAGTTGACCAAAATATTTCAAAAATAGACATGGAAATCTAGCCATCCGCGAAAGCGCGGTCTAAGCCTTAGTCGACTTCCAAAAGTGCAGGCTTAGTTGGCGCTTCCCTAGCCGTCTCAATCGGCAGAGCTAATGTGTCAGCTTTAATCGAAAAAATAAGAGCCGACTAGTTTAGTAAATAGCCCAACACATCATCCATGGTGGGTTGTACCATCTATAAAACATCTTCATATGGAGGATTCTTTCTAGAGATTTTATGACAAAGTTATACAAACTTTGAATTGATTAATAGAAATTAGGATTAGTTAAAGACATTTTTACAATGGTGGCTTTGACCATTCAAAGCATCTTCATGTGTAAGATTATTTCCAGAGATTTTATGAGAACAATGCATTTTATAAACTTGGGGAAATGGAATTTAATAATCCTAACTTTGCGGGGGTTGGAATGCAACAGTTCCAACTTGAAAATTGTAACACAGCAGTCCCAACTTGTCAACATTTTTATTTTAATGGTCTCAGACTTAACTCAGTTAAAAATCTCTGTTAAGTGCCACGTGGGCATCCCACGTGGCAAGCCTATGTGTCAAAAAGTGCTGGTCTGTCAAAAAAAAAGTGGGGCCATGTACACGTCATATATTTATAATGTTTTAATGTTTTTTTTTTTAAAATCTATTAATTATAAATAATAATAAGAAAGAATTTATTCTTCACACACATACACACACTATCGAACCAGCTCTCTCTTCTCCACCTAGTAACCACCGCCAACCACCACCACCAACAACCACCACCGCCGCCGCCATCTGCAACCACCTCCACCGCCGCCATCTGCAACCACCACAAAACCCCACCTACACAAATCGAAGCCCTCGTCCTCCTCGAAGCCCTCGTCCTCCTTAATCTATACCAGATCTGAACCAGCAAAAGCCCACAATCAAACCAGCAAAAGCCCACAATTTGTGATTGGGTTCGATTTGAAGTACGGTGGTTGGTTATTGGTTGAAGGTGTAGAGATGATATGTTTTGTTATTGGCGGTTCATGGTTGGTAGTAGGACAAACTTAGTCGGAGATGGTGATGATTGGTACCGAAGGGATGGTTGGTCGGATATGGGTGTCAGGTTGTGTTTGTTCTTGTCGGAGGGGTGTTTGGTCATCGGAGGAGGTGACAGGCCGGAGAAGACGACCGGAAAGGTGGCCGGTACCGGGGGTCTCTCTCTCTTTACGTCACTCTCTCTTATCTCTCTCTCTCTCTCTCTCCTTTCTCTTTCTCTCATATCGATTAGTGCAGATTCCTTTGTGAAGCATGTTATGTATTGTGTATATATACTATTAAATAGATAAGGTTATCATTGGTACAGAGGTTTGTGATTGGGTTCGATTTGAAGGTGGTGGTGAAGATGACGGTGGTGGGCAGGTGGTTGTGGTGGTGGTGGTGGTGATGGTGGCGGATGAAGATTTAGGGGTTCTAGGGTTCTTGGATGTCTGATGAATTTTTTTTGGGGAAAATGATTTTGATCTATGAAGGATATTAGATATTGTGAGAGATTTGTATGTGGGCCCCTTTTTTTATTTTAAAACATTAAATTTAATCTGATTTAAACATGTGGACGTGGCCCCACTTTTTTTTTTTACAGATAAACACTTTTTGCCACGTAGGAATGCCACGTGGGATGCCCACGTGGCACTTAACAGAGATTTTTAACTGAGTTAAGTCTGGGACCATTAAAATAAAAATGTTGACAAGTTGGGACTGCTGTGTTACAATTTTTAAGTTGGGACTGTTGCCTTCCAACCCCCCAAAGTTGGGATTATTAAATTCCATTTCCCCTATAAACTTTGAATTGTTCTATAAAAAGTAGGAATGGTTTAAAAGCTTGTGTTAACTTGTAATTTGTATAACTTTAAAAACAAGTTATCTTTGCAAGTGATGAAGGTTAGGGGTTCAATATGTCAGGGGTTCAATCTACGTGGTGGACAAAAAAAGTGTACTTTAGTATTAGAATCAAAGAATGTGTGAGTTGTCGTTTTGATGAGTAACAAAAAGAAAAGTTACAAGTATTATTAAAACCAATTCATCCAAATCCATGTCTCTTATATCATAAATTACTTCCGATAAATAAACCACTTCCTGATGATCTGACCTACAATGATTTAACCAATTTTGTTAGTTTCACTTATATTATAATGCACTCTATTTTATTACATCTTCATGTGTTGGTCCTATCTAGGGGTGTTAATCGTGTCGGGTTTGCATGTTTAATCATTGGACCAAAACACTATATGCATATATGTCAAAGATATTAACCCTAACCAGATACACTTAAGTTTGTATAACCTGAACATGAGTTGCTTAACCTATGTATCCAAACGAGTCAAACTAGTTGAGGGGTTGTAATAAATGTGTTAAACAGATTGGCAGGTCAAAACGACAACCTGAACATGGCCCTTCGATATGACACCCAAAACCTGATTATTTTCATATCGTGTCATATATAACCACCTCTAATCCTATCAGTAGATTTTAAATCCAGGCTTCTTGGTTGCGTGGATCATATGTTAATACTGCACCCGAGCCATTAAGTGGATCACATATCAATACTGCAAAGTATAATCACTCATCAACCTTTATATTACTCTCATGAATTTTGTAACATAAGTAAAATGTTTGATTCATAGTTAACAAACACGAATCAAAGAATATTAACAGATACAACGAAATACAGAGTCGCTAAAGCAGTTGGCTTTGTGAGCAATCTTTTTAACACGCCTATCGTTAAAAGATGTTCGTGAACTAAGCGGTGTATTGATTCTATCCATTATGTTCCCACCCGGTGCTCCAAGTACCGCCTTTGGTGCTTCCAAAGCCTGCTGCATCGCCCAAATTGCTAACGGCCTCATGTACACTAATGATCTATAGCATCCACTGGTTGTCCATCCTTCGGGTGTCTGGAACGCGTATCTGCATATAAAAAAATGTAAACATTCATCACATTGTATTACTTATAACCGAACAATTCATTTATATAAAGTCATTGCCTTACCCGAACCCTTCCTCTGACCAGCCAGCAGTGAATATCCCTTCAGCTGTCGTGAAAGCTTCGTCTTCCATCCCAGCATGAATCATGGTGGCTGCAACTCCATACGTGACACCCGTCCACACTTCACGAGACTGCATACACGTTTCATCCACTTTTCCGTTAGGATGCATACCGTTAACAGCCCCCATACGACCTCCTCTTACTTTCATGACATTAAAATCATATATCTTCTTTAAGCTACTTTGAATCTTATCATCACCAAAAAGATTCGGTAGTCCTGCAGCTGATGTATACCACTGACCCGCTAATTGATCAGCTTGGATCGATTTACTGTTACACTTGACCCGCTATCATAATTAAAATACGACCCGTTCCACAGTTTTGATTCAAACGAGGTTTTCGCCTTCAAGAATTTCTTTTTGTATTTTTGAGCTGAGAACTTATCGTCCAGCTCAACCGCCATGGCTGCTGCAGCTTGAAGTGCAGCGAGCCATAAACAACCACAATAAGCACTAATCCCATGAACTGTCCATGTGTCATAGGTTTGATCTGGGAACCATCGTTTTCAATTAAACAGTCTCCGTCCCTGTCAAACTGGTCCATATAATCCATTGCAGCACGAACCGCAGGCCAGACATCAGTTCCAAACGCCAAATCTTCTGTTTGCAGCGAAGTCTCGATATACTTGAAGAACAAATTTAGGATTCAAATCCTTCCATTTGCTCGTGTCGTGTATGTTATATGCATTCATTTCATGCATGGATCATGGGTTCCAAGATCATGAGGAACCGCACCTTTAACTTTACGGATTCCCGAGTTTCCTTCAGCAAGAAACTTGACTTTCCTTGTATCTTCACTTAAAACCGCTTTTGCAAATTCCCGTTGGATACTGAGTTCTATTTTCGGGAATAGTTCTAAAAGCGCAAATGACGCGTAGAAATGAACATCGTAAGTACACCACATGATGTACTCCACACCCTCTAAATAAAGAAACCGACCCACGTCCTCCTCATCGTCGTTTGATACTGAATTAAGACTTGTAGAAACGGATTGTCGTCTCTTCCAAGAACCTCGGTTTCATCATCCTCGCTTGAATTCGTAAGGGAAGTTCCATGTTCGTATGTTGAATCGTTGTTCTCAATGCCATCAGTGGCATTGGTTTTCTTGTGTTTTTATCCGCGGTACATGCCGATCACTCCCAGAGGAGTCGCCTGCTGGTACTGGAGTGTCTGAATCAAAGTTATAAACAGTCATTAGATTAACTTCAAATTATTAACTAGAGCTGTTGACCGGGTTCAGACCGGAGACTGGACCGTTAAATGGACAGTCTCAGTGACGGTTTAGGTCTCTGTCTAGACCGGATACCGCACAGCCCTATATTAACAACAAACTTGTAATTAACCATATACAGTTTAGAAGAGATTAGTACCAATCCAAACTGTGCCACCAGCAACCAAAAAGTAGAGCTCGTTGAATAATGTAAATTTGTACCTAAAGACAAACACCACTTAACATAAGAAGTTAAGAACCAGGCTGTTAAATGGGTCATGTTCGTGGGTTTCCAGGTCAAAAAAGACATGCCAAAATTTTAAGCGAACCCAAACACAATATGAACCCAAAAATTGTCACGTGAATCCGAACATGACACATGTATTTACAATTTTTTGAAGCAATTATGTTTTAATATTAATAATGCCTATTTAGTTTTGAAACTTCAAATTTTGGCATAAAAATACCCAAGTAGTTTGTTATTACACAAAACATTTTTTAAAAACAAATGGATAAACAAATGGGACAATCGGGTCAACTCACTAACCCGCCGGGGTTGACATAAAAACGACTCTTTTAACCAAATGTGTTCACAAGTTCAACCCAAAACTGACCCAAGCTTGATTAGACTAAAGCCAAAACCGCAAATTTCATGTTAGGTTCGTGTCATAACAGAAGTTCACACCCTAATAAGATCCACTTAAATTGGTCTATATAAAGTCAAATTATTATTGTAATAATATCGTTTACGCGAAAAAATTGTATGTGGGTCAAGCCGACGCGGCCCAACCCGTTTGAGATGATTTGAATGTTGAAAAAATTGTATGTGGGTCAAGCCGACGCAAATCTCAGTGACGGTTTAGGTCTTTGTCTAGCACCATAACAAGAAGTTACCATTCTGGTAGGCAGTCGTTTTTCAAAACGGATTTTGCCATTTCTGGATATCTTCTTCCCACCTCTTATAATCTGATCAGTATAATCTCAACATTAAAATCCAATAAAAGATTATTTTGATGATATCAGTACTCAAGAACACAATAAAGAATGCCATACTTGTTAAAGCATCATGAACCAAATTCCCAGCCGCCCTCTCAGAAGTCCCATAATATTTGGTATACCTCCTGAAGAACAAAAACAATACAAAAGATCTAATCAAAATCGAAAACACGAATGCAAATACTTAAAAGATCCGGAAATTAATAAGAAACCGAAACCTGTGATATGATTTTCCCTTCATGAATTTGACTTTTGGGGATGACCAAGCTACAGCAAATGCAACCGTGCACTTCCCATTTGGTTCGACCCACGTGGAAGCCGACACAGCAGCACAATTAGCCTCCCCTGCTGATGATGGAAATGATGCTCCGTTGTAAAAGTTCTCCCGATCAAAATGTCCATCCTAAATGCAACAAGATCCAGTTTTACATGATTTAATATAAAATTTTCGAATGAGTCATAAAGATTTTATTAAAAAGTTTAAAACTTTATAAAAAAAGATTTTATAAAAAGATCCAATTTTACCTGTGCCATTTTACCCCACATATCTTTTGCGGTAACACAGCTTTCATCTGATAATCCAAAACTTGGTAAAACCGTCACGTTTACATTTTGGGTTTCACAGGCAGCTATGGCAAAAGTAACAGGAGGGTGTTCTTTAGCTGTCCTGCATATATTAACAATAGTAAAATACACAATTTAATTATACTTAAACTGTAATCTTAATGTTTTTATTAAATAAAGAACACTTCATGGATGATGTTAGTCTAATGTCAGGTCAGAAATTGGATTTCTGAACTTACTTGTGATGTAGAAGCACGCCCGAGACTCCATCTTCACCTCTGTTAATGAAGATTTTGATGTTAATAAAAAGAAAAAAAATGTAGCAGAATGCTAAATAAATAAGCTAATCAACTCACATAAAAGGCTCATTGACATGATCTCCTGAAAAGTGTGATGTTCCTCCAATCGAATTCTGCATAGAATTTACATATATATATTATCTGAACAAATTAAAATTTCAATAATATCCTCATATTAATATTAAGCAGAATCGAACATACCGCCCATGTGAAAAGAAGGCTCACTTGTGCTCTTTCCTTCCCTGTATTCACCAACTAACAAAAACAAAACAAAAACCTCAAACATCCATCCATATGACTATAGAATTACAGCAAAGTTCAGACTTGTGTACCGTGTAAACAAAAACAGCGGTTGGAAGACTACTATCGCGGTAGTTATGAGGCAAAAATGGCGAAATCTGACGACATGACACTTTAAGTTCGGGGTCGGGTTCACCATCATAAACTGTCCATGCTCGTGGAAATAACGCATGATATTGAATTATGACCACTTAGATTCCATCCCCATGATGATAAACCTTGATCTCCTCTGAATCAAGTACATTAACACATAGTCACTACCTTAAACTATCAAAGAGACAAGATATAAAGATTCATATACGTCTGTGTTATCTTCTTACCCTGTCCCATCGTGTTGACCCGCGATAAAAACTGATGCATATTTTTTTACTCCCACCATCTCGCGATATAAAAATCTGAATTAAAAATGTAAATCTTTATAAACATACAAATCATTTTATTAAAAAAAATAAAAGAAGACAGATAAATTTACAAGTAAAAAGGGAGATCTTTACAGAGAACTGATTTGCCATCATAGGAGAAGGCTCACATGCACCCGGAATTATTTGAAACTGCCTAAATTCTCCTCTAAACCCTCGGGTTATGCTGCCACTTCTGCAAGAACAAAACACAACGAAAAAACATCATGCATGAGTAAAACTATAATTTTATCAATCATAAACCGAAGCCATTGTTTGCTGCAACTCACCCCATCCCACCAAGCGGTACCCCTTGGGTGGCCGATGGTTTGCCTTCTTTATTAAAAGGATCAATAGGTGCTCTCTGTAAAACAAACGTTAATCACCACTTGAAGAAACATAAAATATAAAAGACGCGATATGCTTCACAAAGCATTCAAGTTCTATGAGTTTGAGGAATTACCCTTCCATGAGAAGCCTCTTCCCTTACATATGACCATAATCTTATACCAAGGCCAATCTGCATTTGATATTTTAAACATTATATATCGAATTAACACGTCGGTTATTTTCAAGGGGTTAGCTAAAACTAAAAGTACCCATGTAACAACTTATCGACAAGGGGTACATTCAGTAAAACAAAACGAGGGGTACATTTAGCACAACCTTTTTTTAACAAAAAGATCATAAAGTTACCATCTTTAACGCTTCCATGAAGGTAATACTAAATTCTTTAAGAATACCAGCATTGCTATTTAGCTTTCTTCTCCACGCCTGTTCGGGCGGCGCACCACTGTCGAAATCAAGCTGCACACAACAATTTGGAAGCATTAACCACTATGCAAATCATATCACATACTGATCTATGATAATAATAATAATAACAACAATAACAATAACAACAACAACAACAATAATAATATAATAATAATAAATAAATAAATAAACATGATTTAAAGAAAAAGAACTAACCAGTTGCAAAGTAGTTTTATTAACAAATTCTTCAGGAGGCCATGAATTCTTCCTATGATGGAATATATTCTTTTTACCCATTTCCCCTAATATTATTATTATTATTAATCACAAACTCACAAAATCTTCTGTTTCAACCATAAATAATTGAAACATGAACTCAATACATGTATCTTGAATCTTGATCAAGAACATAAAAAGTCAACCTTCAACTATTAACAACAGCCACCAAGTTGACCAAACTTCAACACCAAAGTTGACCAAACTGCACCAATGATCAGACCAAATATGAAGTGATAAGTAATGGGTAATCAGTATAATTGATGGGTTTCTGTTGAATTGAGTTTTTGATGAAGAATCTTGAAGATCAAGTAAGAAAGATGAAGAATTTGAGCAAGATAGCGTTTGGGATGAAGAACAGAGTCTGTGTTTTGTGAATTGGTTAAAAAAATGATGCTAAATTGGTGGTGGGAGAAGGATAATGGTGTCAGATGTGTGTGTAATGATGATGATGATGATGAATATTGTCTGCTTTGAATCTATATATATGTATGAATCTTATTGTGCAGTTTAGAATAGAAAATTGGGGGTCAAGAAGTTGCTGTGAATAGAATAATATGTGGCATGGAGAATAATAGAGGGAACAAGGTGTGCAGTTATTATTTTTTTTTTTATTATTATCTATACTATCTTATAAAGCATTTCACAAGGACCTCTTAATTTTTAAGTAATATAACTACAAAAGCTTAAGGTACAACACATAATGCATATAATAACTACTTTTTAAGGGTATTTATGTCTTTTCAAACATAAGTTACACATATACCCCTTATTAGTTACAATTTCCCCCTTTATCTATTTATACTATATTATAATTTTATACAATACTTACATATTTGCCCATCAACTTTACTTAATTTTTGTTTATTTAAATACTAATTACATTTTTGAACCTTTATTTTAACTAACCACCACCCACGATTTTTTAA
Organism: Ambrosia x helenae; assembly: GCA_030844895.1. Taxonomy (NCBI): domain Eukaryota; kingdom Viridiplantae; phylum Streptophyta; class Magnoliopsida; order Asterales; family Asteraceae; genus Ambrosia; species Ambrosia x helenae. The sequence goes on from JAUTDX010000298.1 coordinate 70,455, forward strand.
AACGTTCATAACTTTTTCAGACGATAACAGTTTCTTAATATTATTACACCGTATAAAAGAACACTTTATTCTCTTTAATTTGAGTATAGTATTGTTATAGTTTTTTAATTTTTTAAAAAATTATATGTTAGGTTAAGCAATAACCGAAACGAAAACTAAAAAAAACAAAAAAGAACTGAAATCATCTAAACTTTATTATAATACATTTCCCAATGATCACTTAAAATTCAAGTTTTACAAGTATATTGCTTATAGTACAAAACACAATGCAGATATTAACTAATTTTTTAGGACAAACATGTCTTTTAAAAAAATACTTACACATTGTCTTTCATCTTTGTTCAACTTTTGTTTATTTAAATAGTAGTTACACTTTTGCACCCTTAGTTTAACGAACTACCCCCATGATTTTTAAACGTCCATAACTTTTTCGAGCGTAAATATTTTCTTAATATTATTACACCATATAAACGAGCATTTTATTCTTTTTAATTTGAGTATAGTATTGATGTAGTTTTTCATATAATATGATAGGTTTAAGTAATAACTGGAATGAAAACGAACTGGATTAGACGAAAAATAATAGTTACATGTTTTCCTTGTTTTAAGGAAACTACCCCCATGATTTTTAAATTACCATAATTTTTTCATTGGTTAACTTTTAAAAAAAAAAAATTTTTCATTGGTTAACTTTTTTTAAAAAAAATTATCTTAAAAACGAGAATTTTATTCTCTTTAATTTGAGTATAGTAATGCTAATATTTTTTTGTAATTTTAAAAAGTTGATGTATTATGTGATTTACCAGGGCCGACTCGACCATTTTAAGGGCCTAAAACGAATTTTAAATTTTAGGCTCTTTTAGCATAACAGAGACCACAATAAAAAAATGTAACAGAAGATAGTTGGACTTTGATGATCGTGATTTTACGATTCAAGTATACGACCTTTCATCGTTACTACACAATTTGATTCGATTTCCATTCCTCACTTTCCCGCTTTCATTTTTAACCTAACCTTGTTGCCTCTTTTTAGAACGAGCTACGATTCAATACAACATAAACAAATTCGATACAAATATAACATAACATCATAGAATGGGGCCCCAAAAAGATGGGGCACTAAGCCCATGCTTTAGTACACTTATACTTTGGCCAAAGTTTAGTTTTGGTTATTAACAAATTAACTTAACTGGACTGAAAAATCTTATCAAATAAACAGAATCAATTAACCGATCGGTTAATAAGATTATTTAACCGTTGACTTTTGTTTTGGTTGAGCCTAATAATTGAATTGAACCATGCATACTGGTAAAAGTAGCTATGTTCCCCGCCGCATCGCGCGGGCACACTACTAGTTAAAATATAATATATGTTGTACTGAATTAAACATATAATATTTAATTTTTTGCAATTATAAAATGAGATACGTGTTGTGTTATATTGAGAGTTTCCTAAAATAGTATTTAACTTTTTGCAATTAAATAAAGAGATACGTGTTGTATATATTTTTTTAAAACTAAATGTATAATGCAATTAATTTGGTGTAAATGAATTGACTCGGCAACAAGTTGATTTACAGGTACGACTTGGTAATTAGTAGGTTCGTTTAATTATCCAATAATAATCATCATCATCTATCTATCTATCTACCATTCTTCTATTATTATTTTATATAATCACAAAATCATGTTCGAGACATGCATATCGTGATGAAAGTTTACCTTCGCTTACAATGCAACATCCACTTGAACGGGACCGTGCGGTGCTAATGAACGACCATTTCCGTACATTTCGACAATTATTTGTAGTAATAGTTGCCTATATGGAGCAAACATGTAAACCTTTTATATACAGAGAACCAATGCATTACAAAAGTGTATATGTCCACTATTCTTCAACTTGTATTCGTTACTAAATACTAACACCAACTCATGAGATGAACATTTGAAGATGTGGGGAAAAAAGATATTGCAATATAGAGTTAAATATATTGGGGAAGGTAGAATTTTGTCTTTGTTATTATTTATTATTATTATTATTTTAAAAAAAAAAGCCAAAACAAGCCAAAACAGTATTAATTATGATGTATTAATTAATACTGTTTATTGTTATTTGTTATTCAAAAGTTGTGATTCAAACTCTATGCAAAGTGTTATTTGAGAAAATTGACGCTTAGCAACATCCACAAGATACACCAGGTGCATGAAGAAGTAAATGGCTTTTCGTGGATGCTTGTAGCATTGATTGCATACATTAGCCGTAGACAAATTGTCAAACTTCTTGGTAAGGTTAGCATCTGCGAGGTAACCATCTAGGCCTAACATATGTTTGGGATTAAACAGAGACGAATTGACCAAAATGCCTTTCACTTAACTGACTTTGACTAACTGTGTTAACGAGTTGGATGAAACGAGCAAGAATTTGAAAACCTTTGGATCCAGATGAGAAAAAATAAACTTTTGGATGAAAGTAGCAAAAAGTGCCAAAGCTCAGGGACGAAAATGGCATTTAACTCTCCAACACTGCTATCAACGTTTTTTAGCGAAGGACAGTTTCAATGACAACATAAATAGAGTTGCACTCGAGTCTACGTTTCTTGTCAATGCAGAAGAGAATCGACATGTATATTACCTTGCAGATGCCCGGTGGTATTTATCCAGAGTGAGTCATGATTTACTTACCCACATGAGGAGAGAAGAATATTCTTTTAGAAAACACAAGAACCAATGAGAAAGGATATTGAACTAGCGTTTGTTAAAGGATATGAAGGTGGTGTCCCACAACCTCCTGTCGTATTTTAGGACCGTTGGACTCACCAAACCGAATCTGATATTCATGGGTTTTCTCTGACATAAGTGGAATCCTTTTACAGAGTTTTACAACAATATGACAATTACACACACCAAAACACACACAAAAATGCTTTTAAATGGTTACTGGTTCATAAGACAAAGCACAAACGTTTACAAATCAGATCTGATGAACCAATTGACCTAAACTCTGATGAGGGTTTGAAAGAATAGCCTTGTATAGTGCTGCCATTCGGGTGAAACAGTTCACACGAATGGATGTTCTACACGAATGAATTTGGGACGAATAGGTTTATAGATTGGATACCTAATCGCCCAAGCAGTTTTCGCATTCATGTAAATAAGTCTATTCGTCCCTGCATAATTACCAAACTATCCCTAGTATATCAAATAAGCTAAACAACGTACATTCGACTATACTAAACTAGGGACATCATATATAAGTGTACTACCACATATTTAGCAACGAAGGGCGACTAGAAAATCTTCAAGCATTCTAAAGTAGAGTAACACATAATAACCTTTGTGCGAATTTGATAAGGTATATTTCGAGGTGATGGTGTGTGAAGTATATATATTTTTATGATGATATTTGTTCACACAATTTCTAGTTTTAAAATAGTTTTTACCCTAAATTAAACTACACACACGAAAGGCAAGTGTACCTATCGAAAAGTAATATAGGTAAGAACCGGATATCAATCCGTGGACGCGGTTTCTCAATACTAAACTTTTATTACTGTAGAGCCTTTTCAAGAGTTGGGTTGAGTTTTCTAAATTATAGTTACTAAATATTAAATGACACTAAAAATAAACGGATTTAAAAACAATATTAATTAAAAGTCATCTAAACTAAGATTCCACTAATGACATGTAATGTTCCTAAAGTAAGAAATGATGTTAAGACAAAACTCTCTAATAATTAAGTTCCAATCAAGGTCTCTTAATTATATAATCCTTTGGAAAATTAAAATGACAAAACACTTTAATCACCTAGAATCATTCTTTGAAGTCCGTTTTGTAATATTTAAGTTAATCTTTAAACACGAGTTATTCATTTGTCAAAATTCCTAACTCGACAACTTAAGGAAAATTAATTTGAACAACAATTTAATCACCTAAAGTTGTTTTTATGTAGATAAATATTTATATTGTTCAAGTGACAAATCTAAGGTTTAAAACTTGTAAGACAATAATTTTGGCCTAAACTACTAACTTACAATTTCTTATCAACCTTAGAATCTAACACAACACCATTATGATTTTTCCAAATCTAAGTGCAAGATTTCACACATGTTCAAGTTCTTCATCTCAAGTTAGTTAACAATTACCATTCCTAGTTTCATGTTATGAACCTAATTATTACTAACAAGACTCAATAATGAACATCTACACATGGGTTTTTCCAACATTCATGAGCAAACATTCACCAAACTAACATGGATTATGAACTTTAAACATATACAAAATTCCAAGAACAATACTAAAAATTCATCATCAAGATTAACATAAACTAAATACCATCATGTCTTACAATTATCACATTACATAATCAAAAGCTTCATCATAGTTTAGATAATTAAAAGTGTTTAGCCCATAAGGCTTAGAACAACTACAAACATACTTGCTAAACTACCAAAATTCATGGTTAAGATTAAGAAATTCAAACCATAAGCAAGCAAGGTAAGTAGGTTGGTTGGTTGATGTTCCTTGGTACTTCAATGGCCTTCAAAGCTCCTTTAGAATGGTGAAAATCGGCTGGAGAGAAGTGTGTTTGAACCCCCAAGACCCAACACCCAAAAATGAGCAAAATGAGGTGTTTTTATAGCAATCTGTCAAAAAGCGCGACCACGCTTTCCAAAAGCGCGGCCGTGCTTATGCAGCTACAGTACAATGCTTTCTTTTTTTCTCACTTTACGTTTTTGCCAATTTTAGCAAATCTCGAAACGGGCTCCGAGGCCAATCACACGACCGCGCTATGTCTGATTTGGACAAATTTTGGAGAAGCACGACCACGCTTATGAATTGCATGGCCGCGCCATATCTGACTTGGGCAAATTTTGCTCTTGATTTGAAAAGCATGACCACGCTTATGAATTGCGTGGCCACGCTTTTTCTCAGACTTCACCAAAATGTTGCTCAAGCTGCATAACTTCGTTGTTTTCTTCTTGTGCGCTGCTAGGGGCTGTATTTTCACAAAAACAATAACTAAGTATCGAAACCAATGAAAACACAATTGAAAATCAACAAATGGGAGATAAATGTGGGTGAAAATTTATGTATAATTTTGCACATATCACGAGTCATCATCAATATGACCTGTATTAAGTTATCTTAATTTTAACTTTAGGGATATGTTATTAAATTTTAATTTTATGTATCGTACACTATTTCAAAAAAAAAAAAATTAAAGGGTTACCTTTTTGTTTACGTTTTTATTTTTTTAATATTTAATTAGAATATTCAATAAAAAAAAATTATAACTAAAGCAGTAATTACATAATGATTAAAAGTGTTTACTATCTCATATGAAACATAACACTCATAACTGGGGTGAAATGTGAAAAAAAAACATATGTCTATGTGTGCAATTTTTTTCACATTTCAGATTAACCACAATACAATTAGCATTCCAAATACCCTTACAGAATTTTGCACTCTATGATTTTTTTTAAGAATAAAAAGATAAGAGAGAATAAAGCAACTCGTCTTACATATAATTACTATTCACCACATCAGTTCCTTCACCTTGAATCTAGTCTTGTCCCTATACGTTACTAGAGAACCGAATAACTAAACCGTAAATGAATTATCAAACTATACTCAACCTAATAAACACACAAAATTACACAGACCAAATAAATAACCTTTGGTTTGGTTTTGGTTATATAATTTGTGTCAGAAGTGAATAATCAAATCATCATGTTATGCTTTTGTTTAAATATTTGATTATAATGTCGGTGTTAGAATTTTATTTTTTTACTAACGATAAATTTCAAGGATTGAAGACTGAATATATTCTAAATATAATAAAAAATATATTTTATATTTGTTAAAACATGCTAAACTTGCCTAAGACTGATGGGTATGGGGGGCGGTAAGGGGGAGACAATGCCATGTCGGGCCTCGCTACACCACCTCCTTGGTGCGGCAACGGCATAGGCGGCACCCTCTTGCCGTGGATGCCGCTCCTCTTTTTTCTTGGGAATCGAAATTGGACCATTGGATTAATACGTTGAGGTGACCGTTGCTTGCTTTTTTCGACCGTTTAAAAAAAAAAAAACCTTTTTTAAAAGCCTATATAAACCAAACAAATCTAACCCATTTTCACCACAATCAAACACTACTTTTATAAAACACTTTATATATTTATATTTTATATATTTTGCAATGGATCCCTACCAAAATAACCCAAACCCGAATCAAACACTACAACATAATAAAAACAACCCGAATCCAAACCCGTTCACGACACCGGGTTACACGATGCCAATTGATCCAACTTGTGCTACATTTTCGGGTTTCCAACAAACTCCCAACCCTTTCACCCAATATTCCCAAATGCACCAAAGCCCTACAACTTTTAACCAATTTAGTCATATGCAAATGCACCATAACCCTCAATCTTATACCCAACTTTTGCAAACTCCGCCATTCCATCCATCTCTCCAAACACAAACGTCACAACAACCACAACGACAACCCATTTTTGAACCCGTTGTATGTGAATCCTCCAAGTGGGTTTAACGAAGAAATGATTTTCAAAGAGGCGATGCGTAAATATGAAGACAAGCATCGCCATGTTTTTCTCCATGTTCGTGCATGGACGGTTTTGAAGACAAGTGCCAAATGGCACCGGTTCCAAACGAGGTTGCAAGCGCCAAGCGAACCAAAACTTTGGAGTCGGGCGATTTTAGCATGGGAGGCGGGTCGACCGGTCGTTGTCAAATAAATATAGACGACGACCCAGACCCAGAGTTGGAGGATAATACCGTTCAAGAGGAGCAACGACCCACAGGGAGAGACAGAGCTAAAAAGCAAGCGGCTGCAAAAAAACAAGCCGCGTCAGGGAGTGGGAGCGGGTCAATGCTTGAAGGTTTGGTCGCTGAATTGGCATCCTTCAAAAATACCTTTAGCGAAACTCAAGCAGAGAAGAAGAAATTGAAGGAACACGAAGTCGAAGAAAAGCTTCGCTTAAAGCAAAAGAGGGTGGAGGAAAGCGTTCGCCAAAAGAATGAAGATAGGCAAATAGAAGAATGACGAATAATGACTGCAGACATCAACGACTACCCCGAAGCAGACCGTCCCGTGTTGCTCAAGATGAAGTAGAGCATCGCAAAAAAATATAATTTGTAGTTTTTTTATTTTAAGTGTTCGCTTTGTTTTATATTTTTATTTAAGTGTTTGTTTTTTTAATTTGTAGCGTACGTTTTTTTTATTTTTATTTAAGTGTTTGACGTTTTAAAAATTTTAGGTGTACGATTTTTTTATTTAAGTGTTTGTTTTTTATTTAAATACATTTTTACTTTTTATATTAATATGATAATATTATTTAATAAAAAAAAGAAATAGCATTAAATGATGATGAGCCTCTCCACACCCCTAGGACCATCATCTCATTGATGCTCATACCCCACGCTGACGTGGCAGCTAAGGTGGAGGACCATCATGAACTCCACACCTAGTAGTCTAAGCAAGAAAAACCCAAAAGTAAAGTCCATTTGTTAACTAAATTATAAAGAACCAATTTAAATATTTTACCGTAACCAAAACTGAAATCAAACGAACTAGTTGGTCACACAACTTCAATAACCTAAACATTCAGATATGGCATATCACAAAACTACATTAAAACATCTATAAATTAATACTCGATAATTTAATAGATTCGATAAAATTAATAATTTGTTCAGTCCAAACTTGGAAACAATACAAACTTGGACCCCAATCGATAAGATAATAACTCTTTTGAAATCCCAATGTATAAACATAGACGAAAAAACAATGAATGTGATTGGACTTCTTGGTGTACATTTAGGTTGATGTAAGATTGTGTTTTGGCGGCTCGTTCTCCTCCTTGGAGACGAGTTTTTAGCCGGTTTTAATGAAGTTCAAGTTTCAAAAAAAATATATATTGATCGCAACGAAACTATGAATTAATAATTACTAAAAGATTCCAAAATCTAAGATTGTCTAGTAAAAAAAATAATCTATAGTCACTTGTTTTTTGTTGAACCTCAAATTTATATTGAGTTTTTTAAATCTCATGATTGCACCTTAATATACATAGAGAAAAGATGTGCCTTAAAACTTTTTTTTGTAATGTATTTTTTGGTGTCATTAAATAACTTTTTTACTTACTCGAAAACAATAAACTTGACAAACTCAATTAATCTCTGAATGTAAATTGAACTTGGAAATTTAAAGGTCATACGTAAAACTCTTTAAATTAATAAATTATTGATTTATTAATATAAGTAATTTAATAAAATATTTTGATCCCAACAATATTAATTTATAGATATTTTACTGCAATATTAAACTAATTGTCTCTGCATCCAACATTCCAACCATTAAGGTTGGCTGCTCTAGATCTAACTATTTTTATATGATTATTATATGTGAGGAAGAATAACATACAAAGGCTTCTTAACCTATAAAGCGTAACAAGTAATCTCAGCCGTAGATTAGGGTTAGATGGATGCGATGGCAGGATTGTAATATTTACGCATCATTAACTAACGGTTTAACATAGAAATGGTATTTTCGTCCAATTGCATAATCAAAATTCAATTTAATGAAAATTGTATCGCGTTGTTCTCGTTAATCAGTTTCATGATCGGAAAAAAATCAAGTAATTGAATGCTCTGATTTCGAAAACATACCACTTAAACATGCTCCGTTTTTAAACAACAAAAAAAACAGAGCATGATACTGAAAAAATCAAATGCACGTAACTTTGGTTCCGACAGGGTAATCAACGATGAAAGCGGATTGAAAGATATTAATTAGTGGTTCGAGGTGAGATTTAAACGATGAAAACAGAGGATGTTAGCCCCTCCACCGATTGATGAAGCACTAGTTAATGCTTTTATTGTTATTCTTTTTTTTTAACAGCAACATGGAACATTCATTTCATCGAACCAAAAACATTACACCACAAAACGCCCAGGCACATTTAGCCAACGGCTACCTGGGCCGAATCAACACAACACCACAACTATACAATAAACAACATTTGAAACAAAACACTCGCGCTATTATTTCAGGATAATCCCATCCATTAACCGTTATCAAAAACCGAAAAATCCCACCATGACGCCTTTTCTAATCCTGACATCTTGGCTCGTTTGATCATCCACCAATAAGACTCCGCTTTAATATCTTCCATCAAAGCCGGTGTTGTTATGCTTGTACCGTTGAAAATCTTTTCATTCCGTTTTAGCCAAAGTTTCCATAGTACAAGTAGGATCACTGCATACACTATCTTTGTTTCAGTTGAAGCCATCCTCGTGTTCTAGCAACTGTCCACAATTTGGGTGACCGTATTGCCGTCATTAAGTGTCGAGATCTTTAGCCATTCACTAAACGTTACACCACAATGATCTCACCTAGACACACGAAACTAAAATATGATCCACCGTTTCAATATCCAGTCCATACCTCTTGCAAAGACCATCACCCACCCGAATACCTCTCAGTGCTAGTGTTTAGGCTGTTGGGATCCGGTTTTTTTAGCGCTCTCCACACAAAACAATTGACTTTAGGGGTAGCAATCGTACTCCATTTGAATGAACATTCCTGACCTGGTCCCCTTGAAAAATTGGAAAGATCTTCATGTGCAGCCTTAACCGAAAATTCCACAACAACAGTTTGCCGAGCCCACCTCCACACATCAACTGCCTCAGTCATATTTTGCTTCTGGATAGACAATTCGTTCAAACAAAACAAACGAATTTGTTCAAAAGTATTAATTGTTAATTTGAACGCATTAATTGTTTGAAGGATTAGTTGTTTGAACGCATTAATTGTTTTAGGATATTGTTGTCCCCAAGGGGGTACCCTATATGCATGGTGGTAAAGTGGTGTGTTCCCCAACAAAGTGGTTGTGGGTTCAAATCCTGCAAAGGGTAGGTTTAGTGGTGATTTTAGCCGTTCAAAAAAAAAACTTGGTGCTTTAATTGGTTCAAACGCATTATTTGTTTGAAGGATTTTATAGTTCAAACAAATCAAACGCACATAATCAAAATGACAATAAAAAACAAACGTACGCAATCAAAACAAATCAATTAACAAAAGCACACAATTATTTAAACAAACGCATTATTTAGATATTATGCATCATAATATTTATAAAAACAAAACGTACTCAATCAAAAACAAAAACAAATGCACCCATGCATTATTTAGTTCAAAACACATGCACTTAAAAAACAAACGCACGCATGCATTGATTTAAACGCACCTTAATCAATATAACAGACAACATGCGTTTAAACAAAATATAGACGCACGTTATCAAATAAAATATAATACTTACAAACTCACGTATGAAAATACCCTAGATCAGAGGCGCACGTTTTAACAAATGTTTTTCGGTAAAGTAAAGATCTAACGCACGTATTAAAAGGCAAATAACGCACTTAGTTAACATTCAAAAGAAAAAATTTATCAGGCGCACGTTAATCATATAACAAACGTATGTTATAAAACATAAATATACTACTTACAAACGCACGTATGAAACCAGATCAAATACGAAATAATCCAACAGTGCTTGTAAAAGTCGATATACTTACTTGGTTGACGTTTTATGGCGGCGTTCGATCAAGTTACACAAAAAATACGTCGCTCTTCAATTGGTTGAAGGTTGTTATGATGTTCGTTGGTGCATGTGGTTGTCGTCATTGATGCTTCGGTGGTGAAGGGTAGCGTGGCGGCTGTGGAGGGAAGTTGAAGGTGGTGGTTGTCGTTCAATTACTTGATTCAAGTAAGTTAGAATCCTGATTAAAAAAATTGTAAAAATACACGTGGCACTCTAATGTTACTTCCTACACTTTGTAGGTTATGGAGCTTTGTACATAATACTCTCATAATATATTAGTTCCACTATTGCGATCCTAATACAACTTATACCCAATTTTACATTCCAACACGGTTTGTTAATTATCAATCGATTATATCGTAAACAATACAATGAGTGTAATCGGTGAAAATTTAGAGCCATAGGGCATAGGGTACACAATCAGTATACAGTATGGATTGAATATGCTTTTGATCAAATCTGAAACTATAATGATCACCCAAACTTTTTATACTTACAAAGCAACAAAATATCATCATCGTACACAGGTAATCCAACCAATAACAAAGCTAAGGTAGGGTTGAAAGAGGGTAAGATATAGACAGCTTTACCTCTACCCCAAGAGAATAGAGAGACTGCCTCCAGCGAGACCCCCAGATAGTGGCTTTACATCAATCCTTGGAAGTAAGGCACATAACACATAGGAATCAGAGAGGCCCGATTGGTGCATGTATCCACGTGTCTTTTGGCTACAACGCCACCACATGATCCTAGATTAGGGTTCTCTATCCAGAAGAGGGTGGCGGCACGGCTTGTTGCCCGTCTGCCTGCTATTTTTATTTTTATGTAATTTGCCCCTTTTTTGAAATGAAAATATGATTAATATTGAATTTTACTTTTGCCCTCAAAGGTCCACACACATCACAAGCAGGGTTGACAAACCAACAAAATGACATGTTCTATTTCTAATTTATTTGGATTGCAAATGTATGTTGTTGGTAAAACTTTTACCAACCAATTCACAAAACAAAACGTTTTTTTTTACACTAAAACAAGAACCAAAAACCCTAATTCACACAATCACACACTTGGTATAAAGTCAATATATTAGATAATAAATAACAACGAATGAATGTGGGGCTAGTTCACTTAGTAGAGGTATATTCTTATTAAAGGAGATGTAATATTTGTCATTCAAAAAAAAGATAATTAATAACATACTGTAATATTTGTCGATAAATGTACTTTATGAACCTGTATATAACCCTTAAAAATAAATACGAATAATAGTGGCCGGTTCACGACAGCGTTAACCGTGTACACTGTACAATCACAAGTTGGCTCGCTTTATAAATTTGACTGATTACTACATTTGGACACTCAGCGTTTACCAACTGATTACTACATATGCAAGTGGGAGGTGAGAGGCAAATGTCATAAAATTTGACTTTGCTATTTCAGAAAATGTCAAAAAGATATATTCGTTTTAAACCTTAAAGACATAATATTTGTATAGAATAATGTTAGCCGATTCGTTAATGTTCTTAAAGTATTTTAAATGCATTATCAACAAAAGGCCTAACAGTGAAGGGTTTTGATCCCCAGTTAACTCTATAAAAAAATGAGTTAGATTTTTTTGTAGGTGACCGGTAATGACAAAATCATTTTATGTGTGTTTTCTTCTGGATAACATAAATAAATGATTCTTTCTTAAATAAAATAAAATGCAAGAATCATCTTTCTATTAATAATTGTAAAAGTTACATGAAATATATAAGAATTTGTCTCACGAAGTTCAATTGTTTTGTAACAAGTGGCGGAGCAACTTAGGATGATATGGGATCATTCCAAACCACTCAATTTCGAGGCTTAGGGGCTGTTTGGTAAGCCTTTTAATAAAGCTCTGAACTATTAAATGCTGAATGATTCAATATTCAACGCGTTTGTTTCAGCTTCTGAATGGAATGGTTAAGGCCGAACCATTATGTTGTTGAACCATTAAATAGTGAACTATGCTGAACCTTAATAAGACTCTCATACCAATGTGGGGGACAAGAAAAATTAACCATTAAGAGGTCCAACTTAATAACTTAGCACTTAACCATTCAGACCTTTGAATGATTCAGCACTTAATCAACCAAACAGCCCCTTATATAAAATGTGTAAAGGGGGTCAGGCGCCGGTCGAGCGATACACCACCATCACGCTAATGATGGCGTGATACACCGCAACAAGGGTGTGTATTATGTTGGTAATGACTTCCTCCACGATACACATCACGTTGGTGATGGAAATTTGTTTTAATGGGGCTGGTAATTAAATAAAAAAAAAAGGGAAATGAAATTTAATAATCCTAACTTTGGGGGTTGGAAGGCAGCAGTCCCAACTTGAAATTTGTACTACAGCAGTCCCAACTTGTCAATCATTTTATTTGGTTGGTCCCAGACTAACCTCAGTTAGTTTTTTCAGTTAAGTGCCATGTTGGCATCCCACGTGGCACTCCTACGTGGCAAAAATGGTGTATCTGTAAAAAAGGATGTGGGCCCCATTATCCACATGTTTTAATCAAATTAAATTTAATGTTTAAAAAAAACGTGGGACCCGCATACAAATCTTCACCACATATACCCAACCATCTTCATCATCTTCACCACAACAACCACCACCACCTGCCAACACCGTCCACCACCACCATCTCCGACGACACCCACCACCACCACAAAGACCACCACTACAAACACCACCAACCCCCCCAACTCTGATAAAGTAAACACACACACACACACAGAGTAGCCTGTCGTCTTCTCCACCTTCTCCACCACCGCCAGTCGTCTTCTCCACCTTCTCCACCACCGCCGGTCTCATCAGAACTCATGAATCGTCATCGCCGCCGGAACTCCTCCTCTTCTTTATGTTACTTCCTGGTTCCATTTCTCTCTCCTCTATAAGCTACAAATCGTTGTTAGGGTTTCTCCCCCAAAACAATTAGGGTTTCGTGTAGGTGGGGTTTTGTGTAGGTGGTTGCAGATGGCGGCGGTGGAGGTGGTTGTTGGTGGGGTTTTGTGGAGGTGGTTGCAGATCTGGTGGTTTTGGTATGGTTATGGTTTCGTGGTGGAAGAAGCCCTAATTTGGTGGGGAGCGGTTGTGGTGGTGGTGGTGGGAGGTGGTTGGTGGTGATGGTTGTGGTGGTGGTGGGTGGTAGAGAGAAGAGAAAGATGAAAGATAGTATATATTGTATGTGTGTATAATATATATAAAATTCTTTTTTATTATTATTAAAAGTTTTTTTAATTAAAAAAGCCAAGTGGGACAGATTTGCCACGTCAGACGCCACGTGGCAGTCCACGTCAGCATTTAACAGAAAAACTTAACTAAGGTTAGTTTGGGACCAACAAAATAAAATACATGACAAGTTGGGACCGTTATATTACAACTTTCAAGTTGGGACTGCTCCCTTCCAACCCCTTAAAGTTTGGATTATTAGATTCCATTTCCCCTAAAAAAAATCATTCTTCACCTATTTAAATCTAATCTTCTACCAATTTTCACACACGCCAAAAATTACCTCCCAACTATATAAAAATTCTCTATTTACTTCTCTTAGTTTTATAAAAATTCTCTATTTAGCCTCTCAATTCTATTAAGGTTCTCTGTTTTCATATCTTTTAAAAAATACCAATGGAGCATATGGAGCACCCAAGTGCATTTTCGTTCGGCTCGACTCGTCTAGTTCTTCCAACTCTTCTTGTGTACTATGGAAGTTTTTGAAAAGATACGTTAGCACACTAAGCTTGAAGATACGAGATGATTAAAGAAAAAAATTGTGTCTCGCAATCAGTAGTGTTTTGTGTGCACGTTACGTTGGTGGTTCAGATATCCATTTGCCCGACTCCGACGAAGAGTAGTTTTTATTTTTTAAATTTTATTATTTATTTTCTTGTTTGATGTATTTTTATTCAATTTAATATATTTTAAAAATGTTGTTTTTTATTTAATTTAATTTAATTTTTTATTTGAAAAACAAAAAAAAAATTGTGATGGAATTAATGTGATGAAGGTTGCAAGTGTGGTGAATGAAATGTGATGTAATGAGATGTGCAATAGTAATTGTGTGTGATAGGGTGACGGGTGATGAAATGCGATGACCACCCCTAATGCCCTATTAGAATCCTTGAACAATGTCTTATTACGATTGACAACATTAATTTTAGAGAGAGTCAACAAACGTTGGATCATTTTCAAAATATGAAAACTCATAGAAAGCAATTATAAAATATATTTATTTTATTTTAACTGACTTTATATTTTATTATGTGTTTTTTCCAGAGAAGTTGTATTTTTTATGATACAGGATTATGATATGGCTCGACCTGACCTAAAAATCTTCCCATCTGGTTGTTATAAATTTGAGTATTAAAAAAAATCCACGTCCTCCCCCAACCATTTTCTTACTATTTTTTTATTGCTGCGTTTAAATAAAAAATGAAAGGGGAAAGAAGGTGGAACCATACGCTTGTTTAGGGGAAGGGGAATGGGAGGGTGACATGATGCTAAGGTAGACATGAGAGAAGACGGGGGAAAGGTAAATCACACCCCATAGGCTAAGAAAAAGGTGTGAGCTCTATCAATGTTTGGCATAAATGTTTAACTACACCATTTTAAATTACATGTAAATAGACACTTATTTCAACTTTCTTTGGTAGTGGATTAATAAGACCACAGTTTGAAACTTGTTATCACTATTTGAGGTGAGACAAATATTCGTTAGTACCTGATATTTATTAGGAGCATGTTGTGGTCATCGGGTACCTCAAGGGCGGTACCCGATCGACTACCCATGAGTAGGGTGGATATGGAGCACGGGTGTTAGAAGCAGAATGGTATTGTTTGAGGGTGGTGATGTATGTGTGTGTAGAGTAGTGGTAGTGTGTGTAAAATGGTAGGACTCATGATTAGGGTAGTTTCAGGTTGCAACCCCTCCAACAAAACACCCCAAAGGTGTTTTGGAGTAGCATAGGGTATAATGAGTTAGCAATTGGAGAAACATAAGGTAGTTTCAGGTCGCATTCCCCCTCCCTTATGTAAACAAATGACGACGTAGAACTTGCGCTTTAGTTGTTAAAGACAAAGGAATAAGGGCATAATGTAAGAAGGCGTTAAATTGCTGCTAATTGTAATATGGTTAATGACTCAGGATAACCATAGCATACCGCCCTGAAGTAATATTATCATCAAAAATACACTCAATTACCAGCTTTCTAAAGGTGCTAAACGGGTCATGTTCTTGGGTTGGTGGGTCCAGCCAGACCTGAACTCAAATATTTTATACATGGCTGAACATGACCAAAACCAAAAAATTGTGTGAGATATATAAACCTGAACACGACACAAATATTTTCGAGTTGACTTGAACATGGCCCGTTTAACCTGATTTTTTTTATATTATAGTTTTTAAGCATAATATTTTATATTAAAATTTTTTAACAGAAAATACAAAGTATATAAGACAATTACATTTTAATTAAAAATACATGTCAAGTTCTTTTTAAGTTAAGTTTTATTACTCGTATAAAATACTCAACCAACTTAATTTGACAAAATTAAAAAATAAAATAAAATATAAATACATTAAACGGATCAACCCGTCAGGTTGACACAACCCGGCCCATTTAGCTAAATGGGTTCATGAGTTCAACTTGAAACTGATCGGACTCGTTTAGGATTAAAACCAAACCCGTCAATTTCGTGTTAGATTCAGATCGTGTTTACGTCTCCTGTAAAAACTCACACCGCTACTCTCTACGCCATATGATATTTGTATCATTACTCGTTAAAGTAACTCCTATAAATTAGAGAAACCCCTAGGGACGAAATACCTCACTCCCATTAACTCTCCTTTAGTGTTCCTATTCTTTCAATCAAACACAAGATTAGTACCCATGAGCAAACTAACTATGATTTGTGTTAAAACAACACACACACAGCTCGAAGTACAAAATATTAACATGTCCAACACTATTGTGATCATGTTGTTGCAACATTTGTATATATTTAACATATAACAATCTTTAGGTATTTGGTTTTATTAAATTAAGTTCTCTCTTTGATTGAATTTTGGTACATATGTTCATTATCTTAATTTGGTAGGTATCCACCAGGTTTGACCATAAGTTGTGTGAACATAAGGAGAACAAGTGTAATCTAACTTGGATTGCTCAGTTGATTTAAAAATAAAAAATTACCATTTGATATTTAAGAAAACATAATTAAAATTCCCGTGATTAACCAGTATAAGTAGGTGAAATTCTATGTTTTGAAATATAGACCAAATGACCAAGAAGATGTCGCTCCATTTGTCAAAAGAGGGTTGTTGGTATGACTATCAACACCCATGAATGTCAACTATACTACACTTACAGTAATTAAAACTAATGCTGTTTGTATATTTGAGTTTGGCCAACTTGCATTTTTAGGCAATAAAAATATGTCAAAAAAGAAAGATTTGTTTAATAAAAAATGTCAAGGAAAGATTTGTGTAAGAGTCATCAGAACTTGGAAAATATGCATACATAGTCAACGATGGTAGTGACCTCCATTATACTTTATAAAAAATGAGTTAGTTTTTTCAGGTAAGACCATTATTTTCAAAAGTAATTCTATATGTTTTTTGAGACAAACATATTCAGGTAAGACCGGTATTGACGAAAGATTTTATATATTTTGGAGACAAACATAAAAAATGAATGTTTTTTTCTTTTTACATTTCAAATAGAAAGAAAATCGTTGCATTTTATTTAGTTTTGAGGAAACAAAATACATACCAGAAGAATAAAGATGTAATTTTACGTAATTTAAATAGTTTAAATAATATAACTTGTAAAATATATGGTAGATCCTTTACCACATATTGTTTACTTTTAAAACCAACTACCTCATAATTTTTAAATGGGCATAACTTTTTGTACGTTAATTTTTTATTAATTTTTTTTTGCTGCTAAACACACACAAACCTTTTTGTAAAAATGAGAATTTTATTCTCTATAACTTTTTGTACGTTAATTTTTGAAAAAAGAAATAAAAACAAATTGCATCATAAAAATGCATACGGATGTTGACTTGTATCGTTGACTGGTGTCACACCACTGCTGAACGTTATAATGCCTGAATATCCGCCACTGGACATCACCCGGTGTCGTAAGTTAGATAGGACAAATATGCACCCGTCCGACCTCTAGTCGACCCGAGTGGGGCTTACCGGGCCTAATAAATCTATTCACACTTTCCCCGCTATGTATCCACATATTAGTGGTTCACTAAAAGTTAGAACTTTAATGATGTAGGGGTTGAGAGAGACCACTTGGAGGCGAGTTAGGGTTGTGAAATGATGAAAAAGTTGCAAAGTATGGTATTTATAGTCAACATTGGTTCGCACCCTTATAGGGTCAAACCAATCCCTATTCGACCTCCATGAGGGTCGAATGAACATTTAGAGAGTTGGCTCGACCTCCCTTAAGGTCGAACCAGATTCCAGGATTTTAGATTTCTGTGATTTTGTCGTTTTAACCCATTTTAAGACATGTTAACTCTATTTTAACACAAGTTAACTCATCCTAACACATAAACATGCAATTCTAACATATGTTAATTATTTCTAATCATATAAACACATATTTACACATTGCACATCATATATAGAACAATTCATGCTTAGTACTTAATCCAACCATGTAATTTCACCAACTACGAGACTCAAGACTCGTGTGTGCGTATGATACTCCCAATGATCCTCCGAATCATTGAACCCTGGACAATACGTAAACGTAAACCAACTCAACTGACCTAGTCAAGTACGTTAAATAAATGTTTTCGCTAAGGTAGACTTATGTGTTTGTAAAAGTATTAACCTGAATTTGCCGGGTGTCACAAGGAATCGATTACATCTTCATTCTTAGTCACTTTGTTGTGGTATGATAACTATCTATTTATCATTTTTATTCATATTTCGACCCACATCAACCTCACTCGACTAGTATCACCACTCGCGCACACACATATATGGCCATGACAAGTTGATATTAATCGATCTTGATGCTCACAAGTTGAAATAATCACAAAAAGAACACATTTATAAGTACACCTACATGTGGTATGTATACACTCGTATAAACACATATATACGGATGCATATACCCACACACATACACACGAGTGTATGGGTGTGTGCATAGGATCGATATAAAGCCATAGAAAGTGTTTTTGGAACTTAAAGTGTAACAATATATAATGGTGATTTTGGAAACATATGTTAGAAATAGAGAAACATATGTTAAAAGAGCCATAACTCAAGACTTTTTAGAAAACATATGTTAACAACCAAGATATATGTGAGAACTATGGTAAAACACTAGTAAGTGACGCTTTTACACAAGAAAGACCCAAGACATGTGTTAGGATGCCCTATTTGGTGCAAACAAGTGGCACATATACCACATGGTAACATAAACCAAGACACCGGTTTAGCCACAATGATTAATCATGGTCATAAATAACGAAAAAAACGAGCTTTTCCAATACATATAGTGTGTGACACATATGGACAGCCGTGCATAAACACACAGTCCATAAAAGTACAAGTCGGGTGAACAATTGCATGGTAAATAGTACAACACGTAGACTTAAGTTGTCCTTATTTTATTGTTTAGAACAAAATATCCAGGTGAGTTCTCACGACCCTATTTTACTGTTTTCATACTTTTGAGGGAAAAACATGCGTACAAGTTCATTGACATTTTTTACTATTATGTGAATATGAGACAAAAAGGTTCAGAGTACTCATAAGCCCTCGTGTCATACATTTTTATTGTAACTATTAGCTATGGACTTAGCCATGAAACACTGGAATAGATCTATTAATGTTAACAACTCCACTCTTGGTTAGTCGCTCTAACCGGATGGCAAATATCAAAAGAGTGCTTGTATTTCACATTACTTCATTGTCTTTAGTGTACAATGGGCGAGGCACAACATTCGTCAAGGTTTGGTTACGAGCTCATGACAGTCACATAATAATTATTGTCTTAGCTAGCACTGATCCAATCACCCACGGTTTACATAGATTCCTAAACCCGTGACCGCATCAACCTAATTGTTGACATATTTTATTTTCATGTTTTTCAGGCAATTAATTGATCATCATGGAACTTGAAGTCGTGCATGAGTATCTCGGGGATCTCATGAACCATATTTTGATTCAATGATTTAGACAATACCATTTTAAATGTGGTTCTTAAGACAATGTTTTGTGTTGTTACGTTAAACAATGACGACTTTTAATATATCTCTTAACTTATGAATTTGATGCTTACGTAATTTGTGTGCTCGAAAACCTTTCGAAGTTACATCCTGTGTTTCCGCCTAGGCGGGGTGTGACAAAATCCAACACAAAAATCTAGTACAAAAAATCCAGCACAAAAAATGTAGTACAGAAAAATTTAGTACAAAAAATATCTAGCACAAGAAAATGTAGTACACAAAAATCTATTAAAAAAATTAGTACAAAAAATTCAATATAAAAAAATTAGCATAAATTTAGCAAAAAAAAAAAAATACAGCACAAAATGTTATACAACAAACGAATACAACCCATTTTTTAGGTTTTTTTAGTTGTTTCTTATATAGCAATGTGGTACTCAAATGATAGAGAAAAATACGCTCGATTTCATGGGGCAAATTTTTTTTTTTTCGAAAACTAAGGTTGTGTAAAAAAAAGTTATGACCGTTTAAAAAATAGGGGAAATATGCATGTTGAGAGAGAAAGTTTGCACTTGTATGCATTAAAGTTAATGGTTGATTTTAATAATTATTTTATTAGATGTGTAAGATTAAATTAAAAAATGTGTATTCAAGTCTTTTTTAGTGATGAACTACTACCATGCCATGTAATAGTTAGAAAAATTAAAAGAAGACATGATTAAACTTTATGCTTTATGTATATTGATATTAAAGTAGTCACAAGTAATGTATAAAATCTATGTATTAGCATATGTATTGAACAAAACATTTGTATGTAGGTTGGAATTGGATATGTATGATTTCAGGGTTATGCCGAATGTTGTCCATAGACGATTTTTTGGCCATTCTATTATTTTTGTATGATTCGCAAAAAAACATATAGATTTTAAAACCTAATTTATCTTTTTAAATTTAATTTTCTAAACACTTTAATAATCAGATTCCGCTGCAACGCGCGGGTAACGCCAACTCGTTATATACAAACTCTAATACTTGAATAATCTTGTTCGAGCTCATTTGGTTGCTTGCTCCTCTATTTCTAAGATCATAACCAGTGTAAAAGGCTAAATGTATGTTCAAATACATTTAGTTAGCTGTCACATTATATTTGAAATACATTTAGTTAGCTGTCACATCATATTTCCATAATGCACAACAGCCTACAAATATGCAAATGTCTTGTGAATCAAATAAAATTCTTTAGGTAAGTTACATGTTTAAAGAAAGTTATGGTCTCTTTAACACCAATTCTTTCGACGACGTTTTAACCACGTACACAATTACGCTAAGAGAATAACGCCATTTCTACCTTTGTTTAAGTTCTGTTTCAAACTCGAGTAATTTCTCACGGATAGGCTTCAGAAACATCTTCATATCTTGGAGAATTCTTTGTTTATCTTGATGAAGAAGATCCTCCTCCTCACTCAGCCTCACTTCAGCCTATCAAGTGCAAAATTTAAACACGCGGTTAGCTTCATAAGTCATCAAAAAACATTCTATATCAATCTTTTCAATAGTAAGATTATTATTTAACTAATGTAACTTTCATAATCATATTTGTAAACCACGGTGTCAAAAGATTACCTGCAAATCATCCAGTTCCCCAAACGAGAACTCAGCCAAATCCAAATTGCCTTTAAATTTTTTCTTCTCTTCTCCAATAAGCCATTCCCCTGCTCACAATTATCAGCGCGGGTGGGTTGTAACGTCACTTTACTAATGTGGTTTAAAACAATTCGGGTCGGATTGACCCATCAACAATTTTTGTGTCATTTTTAGTTTTAGATGAAATTAATGTATCACATATGATCATAAAAACTATTTTGTTGTTAATACACATATCCATTTTTTGTTAATAAATTGATTAAAGACGTCGAAAACACTTGAGTAACGCTTTGGGCTAGTCTTTGCCCATTTCATCTGCTTGACCCGTTTGACAACTGGATTTGAGGTAAAGATTTTAAAAGTTGACCCGATTGACCCACTGAGTTAAACACTTAAACGTAACCTAAATTAACCAATTTTCAAGTAAATTCATTGAAATTCTTAACACTAAGAGACCAACAAGAATTCAAGCAGCTTACCTTTGACTTTCAATGTTATTTCATATGTGTACCCGACACGCTTCTTGTTCCTTACTGTCACTAAAAATGCCTGAAAAAATAAAAAACATATATAACGAACATAAACATAAAAAGAAATTAGCAACCCAACCCGACATATTTTGACCCGTTACCAAACTTGCTTGGCCGACCCATTTTGCCAGCCGTTAGAAAAATACTCACATCTCCTGTGCATCTCGATACTTCTGCAATTTCTGCCTTCCCAGAAGAGAAGTCCAAGGAACCGACTGACAGAACTAGCTCCTGAAGTATATTCAGCAGATAAATTTGTTTGAATTTAACATGGTCAAAGATGACCAAAAGTCAACACATAAGCAGCGGTACGAAAACCAAACCTTGATTCTTTCGGTTGCCCATTTATTTAAGTTCTTTTCTTCCCATGTTCCAGCCTATAAAAGGGTATGCAATTAGATTTCTGTATCTCAAATATATGCTTATAAAAGGTCAACTTTGTCAAATGTGTTTCACCTTTGCAAATTCAGTTAATTGAGGGTTACCATGGTTGAAAACATTTACAATATATATAAATATAGCCGTCGGATCTGCTTGATAAAGATCTGTTTACACGATGACATTTTCATAATTAACATGAAAACATGTTATGTTAATATGTTCACCTGTGAATGCACTGCTATACACTATAGTTCCGACCTAGCTTGTATTCGAGTTACATATGAAAAAGTCACCGCATAAATAGATCTTCAGCAAGCACATACGCCAACTAAAAAATAATTCTCAGTCATTATTATCTTTTTTAAATCCAACGCAACTAGCAAAAATTCTTGAGAATAAAATCAAAATTTGAGAACGATTTTAAGAAATAAAGCCACTATTTAGCCATTGGATCTCCTTGATGAAGATTACTTTACGCGATAACATGTTCATATTTAACATGATACATGTTGCATACATGGCAAACCATAGTTGTTAAAAGCCATCGCCTCGTGCGCCTAGGCCCATTTTTTGGGCGAGGCGATGCACTTGCGCTTTGAGTCGAGGAAATTGCGCTTTAATTCTCCAGGTGATGGTTTAGGCGCAGATTCAGCTAGATTCCCAAATTCCGGAGAGTTTCCAACCAAATTCGTTAAATTATGGCTAGATTCCAGCCAAATTTCTACTTTTATGAAAGGAAAACTCTTTCGATACACTAATACATCAATATTTAAAACTTTTGATACTAACTAGATGAAAAATAGTAATGATTTATTATATTTTTACTTATTTTCTTTGTTCGCTTTTTTATCTCAAGCCCTCACGCCTAGGCCCCAGGCGAGGCCTATGCGCCTTGAGTGCGCCTAGCGCCTTTGATAACTATGGGGCAAACACACTATTTTAACCATACTGTATTCACTAGTGAATCAAATTCTGACTTGGTTTGCTTCTAGTTAATTACAAACATGTCACTGCATAAAAATATTTTCATCAACCACATATGACTACTAAAAAGGGGCTATCATACTTCAAATGATTATTTAGCCGTAATTCTGCTTAACAATGATTTAAATTTTCAAAATTAACTCGAAAACATGTTCTATTCACATTGTAACTACACACTATTAGAACCTATTACACATTCACTAGTGAATCAAATCCTATCCATACGTATTTTCGAGCATAGTTATTAAAAACAATCACCTCTTGCGCCTACGCCCAATTTTTCAGGTGAGGGCGAGGCTAGGTGATTGCACTTTAATTCTGCAGGTGATGGTTTAGACGCAAATTGCAGCGAGATTCTCAAATTCCAAAGTTTTTCCCGCCAAATTCTCTAAATTACGGCTAGATTGCAGCTACATTTATCTAAAGAAAACTACTTTTATACACTGATATTTTAAAACTTTAGGTACCATTAAATGTTATACAACAGTTTTCGTTTATTTTATATAAAAAATAATATTTTTTTTTCTTATACATAAATATGTTTTACTATTTTTCTTCTTTCTTTGTTCCCTTTTTTATGCACTCGCTATTTTTGCGCCTTGCACCTGAAACCTTTCATAACTATGTTTTCAAGTAAAGATGATCACCAAACATAAAGGGTTACCATATGAACCCAAATAACTTATACCCATTACACTATAATACAAAAAGATCAATTCTTTGTTACCTCTAGCTCTAATCAAACAAACATACACATAATATACCTTATTCCAAGCAGAACCCAGATGAGTAGAAGAAGCAGACACAACAGAAACATCTTCAGCAGTGAGTTTTTTATGAACAGGGAGAGGTGCAGCATCTTGTTTAGCTTCTCTGACCCAGTAAGTGTAAGACGACGTCGTAGTGGAGTCTGTGTTTTGTTTCTCTGTTGTTGACATGCTATTTCCTTCCATGTTCAAATTGAATTGGGAAGTTGGGGAGAATGAATGTTGTTTAATCAGAATGAGATCTGTTTGAGTTGACTTAAGAAGGTTTGTTTGTGTTGACTTAATAAAGTGGACTATTTGTATTTTGTTTGAAGGCATGGGCGGTTTTTCATTAGGGGCAGACCGGACTTCGGTCCACCTAGTTTTTTTTTGTTTCGTAGTGTAAATTTTACCGAATTTTTTTGAAAATTTGTATATGTATTGAGTCCGGCCCTACCAAATTTTACCGAAATTTTTCGAAAAACCGTTTTTCGTTGAAGATCCGCCACTGTTTGAAAGGAAATAAAATTTGGGGTGATGTGATGATGAAATTATGGTAAGATGATTGGTGTCTTGCAGGAGAGAGAAAAGAGTGGTACCTGAACGGTTTCTAACATTGGTTTCGACGGGTCGTTCTCTGGTAGTTGATGTGGTGTAGGATGGTGATGTCTTCTTCTTCTTCGGTGATGCTCTTAAAAGCATTAGCCACTGGTTGACCTCACCACCACCTAAGATTTTTCATAAAGAATCTCGAGTGAACTCAAGAGCCCTCACAGACCAACACACGTTTTCTCGGATCTCTCCTCATGGTTGGCTCTAATTATGTCTATTTAGTCATAACTTATATAATAATGTTTTAAGATACTAGATATCAAGGGTGTTAAACATGTTGTGTTCGTACCCGACCTAAACCAAAATCTTTACATGAACCCAAACCTGATATTCATTTAAGAGATATGAACCCTAACATAACAAGAATATTCTCGAGCTGATCCAAACATAACCCGTCTTTAAATATAAAAATAAAAATGCATGGTAATATTTTAGAATTAAAATAAAAATAAAAACTATAAATGTATATAAAACAATTACATTTTAGTCATAAAACCTTATGGCCATTTTTGTTTTAAATTATAATTATGGCATAAAGCACCAACAATTTATTTTATAACATAAAACACATTTAAAATAAAATAAAATAAAACATAAATGGTTTAAAAACGAGTTAACCTGCTGAGTTGACACGAACCTGGCTCATTTAACTAAACGAGTTTATAGGTTTAACCTTAAAGTTACTCAAACCGATTTAGATTGGACCAAAACTTGTAAATTCATTTTAGGTTCGTGTTAAATCACAAATTCACACCCATGCTCCTCACTATATACATGTGATTGACGATCTAATCTTAGGCTAAGGGGTGTGGTTTCCCCTTCTTCTATCTTCCCTCTTGTCCACCTCAGCGTCTGCTCACTCCCTCATTCCCTTTCCTCAAATCAAGGAAATGGCCCCCCTTCTTTCCCCCTACCCCTGCAATTAACATCAAAAAGAGACTAAGAGAGAGCCTAAGGAGGAGGAAGAGTTCTCTCCGTCTCCACCAAAATGCTATGGGTTGGGGGGGGGGTGTTCCCGACGGGAGAAAGACCACGTGGGCTCCCGTCTCGCACATGGCACACCCCTAAGCCTCACATCCCTTAGTTAACAACAAGAATGTCAGTATTATTTTAATTCTTGATTAGTAAATAAATATAGTAAATGATGAAAACAATACGTCGTAAGAAGACGTTTTCATCCATGAAAGCTTAAACACGTGGCAAGTACTTGTCGAACTAGTGTCTAGTGGTGCATGTTCCTCTACAACAATTTGTGGATAACATATTTAGTGACCACTTTAGACAAAAAATAAAAAAAAAACTTTAGTTCCTTTTATTTTAAAAAAAAATTATGATGTTGCATCCTGCGATATCAGCTCGCCGGATGCCCATGCCGGTGTCGGTGTCGGTGCCACTGCCGGAGATAATATTTCCATCATCTTCTTCATGTATCCGCCGCGTATATAGCAACAAAGAGGTGATCATTTCGCAACAGAATACATGTTGCTTTGTTGCTAAAAGATCGTCCAATTCTGATTCTATAGGTACACATTTTTCTATTTTTGTTTTATTAAAGTTGATAAATTTTTAATGTACTTTTTAACTCATTAGACAAAAAAAAAGGTAAAGTATACGAGTCTATGTGGCTATGGGCGGATTATAGCTTGAATCCCTACTTATGTGAATTTCTTACCTGAGTCACTAACGTTTGTAATTTTGAACAATCGAGTCCCTCTCCAAACGGGAGATAATAAACCGTTATTCTAGTGATGAAAAGACCACCTTGCCCCTGACTTTAAAAATATAATTTATTAATTAATTAATTAATCAAATCTTTAGTTCTATCTTAAGAATCCTACATCCCAAATCATAACCTATTTGTGTTTTCCTTCCAAATCATGATGGGTATTTCTCAAGTTATACGAAAGATGTGAGGTTTGTACTCTTTATTTCATATGTAGCCTGTATATGAATATCTTAAACCCAAAGGGTTGAACTCCGCTAGAGTAACGGTTGACTAACTTTTGCTTGGGAGGGATTCGATTGACCAAAATTGAGAATGTCAGAAACCCAAGAGGGAAATTCACAAAAATAGAGTCTCAAATTGTATTCTGCTCAAAACTATAGCGACTAAAATTATAGTTTGGTAAAAAAAGTTGTAAAGTTGTATGGTTTTTTTTTTATATTCTAATATGTTTAATTGAATATGTTGTTGAATACTTGAATTTATTAGTAGCTAGTAAACTAATAGAGGAAAGAAGAGGATATCCAACAAAAGAAGGATCAATTTTTGACAAGGTACGTTCTTCCATTTATCATCGTTAGGATATGCTAAAAATTGTTCAAACACTCAAAATTGTGAGAAACAAAATAGTGGTGCGTCACGTTAGCAACAACTAACTGTCACTAAATCTTCTAGCTTACCACAAGGAGTTAATGGCCAAAATCGTCCCTGACGTTTGGCCAGTTTTGCTACATCAGTCTAAAATCGAAATTTTTTACATCTGGGTCTTTCTGTTTTACATTTTGTTGCCAAATTCGTCCCTGATACTAAATACAATTAACTATTTTTGTTAACTTTGGGGTATTTTTGTCTGTTTTGCTGCCCCCTTTTTAAAACCCAATTTAAACAAAGATACCTCAGAAGACAAAAATACCCAGATGTAAAAAAGGGTAGCCAAAAAGACAAAAATACCCCAGAGTTAACGACAATAGTTAACTGGGTTTAGTGTCAGGGACGAATTTGTCAACAAAATGTAAAACAGAAGGATCCAGATGTAAAAAGTTTCGATTTTGGATCGATGTAGCAAAACTGGCCAAACTTCAGAGAGGATTTTGGTCATTAAGGGGTTGTTTGGTTAATTAAGTGCTGAATCATTAAGAGGTCTGAATGGTTAAGTGCTGAATCATTAAGTTGGACCTCTTAATGGTTAATTTTTTTGTCCCGCATTGGTAGGAGAGTCTCATTAACGTTCATCCTAGTTCAGTGCTTAATGGTTCAGCAACATCCCAAATCTTAATGGTTCAGCCTTAAGCATTCCATTCAGAAGCTGAAACAAACGTGCTGAATGCTGAATCATTTAGCGCTGAATGATTCAAATAGGGCTGGCAAATCGTGTATACCTGACCTGTTAAGACACGAACCTGTTAAGATACGATACACGAAACCTGACTACCTGTACACGACACGAAAAATTTTCGTGTCTATTTTTTGATACACGAACCTGTTAATTTTTTTAACAGGTATACACGAAAAGTACCTGTTAATACCTGTTTGTAACCATTATATTAATCGCATGTTTACGAACCTATTTAGTAAGAGAAATTTTCCAAAAGTTCACCAAATACCTAGATAATACCTGTTTGCGTACCTGTTAATATCTGTTTGTGTACTTGTTAATACCTGTTTGCGTACCTGTTAGTACATATTTGAGAACATTATACTTAGGGCTGACAAATCGTGTATACGTGACCTGTTAATACACGGACCTGTTAAGACACGATACACGAAACCTGACTACCTGTACACGACACGAAAATTAACAGGTAAATTCGTGTCTACCTGTTTAGGACACGAAACCTGTTAAAGCCATACCTGTACCTGTTAAGATCGTTCAGGTTCGTGTCAGGTAATCGTGTTCGTATACAAAATTGCCGGCCCTAGATTCAAAGCCTCATTAAGAGGCTTACCAAACAGACTCTTACCACAAGATTAGCGACGGATACTTTGTACAATGTTATGTAGTTGGTACTAATTTTTTTATTTTATTTTTTGTAGTGTCTGACTATCACAAAAACATTCACATTGGTTTTAGTTAAATTGTTTACCAGGCTGTAGATGAAGGGGTCTCATACAAATTAGATTGGGCCCTTTCAGAATTAGGCTTTGGGAACTTCCAATTTATAATTCTTGCATATGCTGGACTGGGTTGGATCGCGGAAGCGATGGAGATGATGCTTTTATCATTTGTTGGACCAGCTATTCAACCCGAATGGGGACTATCTTCTAGTCAAGAAAGCTTCATTTCAACCGTCACTTTCGCTGGCATGCTCGTTGGAGCATATGTTTGGGGCGTCGTTTCAGATAGTTACGGACGAAAGTAAGTTAACTTCCTTTGCAACACATAAGTACGATAAGAGTCAGTAAAACACGTTGTGATTTTTGTTGTTAAATAGAAAGAAAATCACATTGACATTACCTTTGTTCCAAAAATTTCGTCGCTAACAGCATATATGGTTTTTCTTTTTTTTTTTTTTGAAATCACCAAAATGGTAACTATTATTCTAACTTAGTACAATAGTACACCTTTTCTTTTATAAAATAGATCATTTGACTTCTTTGAGTAAACAAAGTGATTCACCCATCGTGAAGATTCCACATGGCACACCCTATTGAGGCGACCCAACAGATTTTCATTTGGCGTACGTAGGAGAATGGATCTGTTGCGCTAGACGGATTCTAATGTGCAACTTTATAAATTTGCTACAACAATAGTGAAATGTGTTGTGCCAAGATTGAAATCTGTTGTGCTATGGAACACTTGTCAAACACTGATTGATTGATTGTAACATTTAAAAAGTTAACTAGTTAAGGCTATTTTGTCAACGCATTTGTCAAGATGGCCTTCTATATAGCATTTTCAAACTATTTTATCAGGTTTACAATATTTATTTCTGTTGGACTTAATTTCAATGGGTCAATGGGTCATAGTTATTGGGCCAAATCAATTACTGGATTAAGTGAATGAAATCTGGAAGTATGGTTTTGTGTTGATGCTTGGGGATCAAGGAGTCAACAAGAAGGATTTGGTTATCCATTAGTTATTAGTTATCTAGTATTGATAAAGAAATAAGAGATAATGCAGATATCTCATTTAGTTTGAAGAATCCTAGTTCAATTAGATGTTTAGAATTAGTATAAATAGAGGGTCTAGAATTGAGTCATTTATTCATGTTCTTGTTATTTACAGTTTAATAAAAATTCAGAAAAAGTCATCGTGGTGTCCGCCACAAAAAAATCCTTGTGTTCGTGTGTTGCTTTATTACCGATTGTTCCAACAATTGGTATCAGAGCCTAAACGGTTCTAGGCTCAAGTTAAGAAAGGTTTGGGGCGCATAACCAAACCAGAGACGTCTACGGGTCCGGGGAGAATAACCGGATCAAAGGACAGGATCGGATCAGTTTGTTGTGGGGTGATTAACCACATCTATCCGACCCAGCGAGAAGTATGGCTGACCAAGAACAACCCGTTATTGCACCAACAACACCAACGAACAACCGTGAGCATCAGAATGTGAATCTCCAATGTCCAAAACTCACTCAAACAAACTATACAACTTGGTCTGTTGTGGCTCGAACCGTCTTGGGCGCCTATGGATTAGCAGACTCGATAGACCCAGTAACCGGAGGGGCTGTTGATAATCGAAAGAACCAAACGGCATTAGCAATCTTATTCCAATCACTTCCATAAGGCATACTGCTTCAAGTCGCCAAGTATGGTAGGGCTCATGAAGTATGGGAGGCTATTCGGGTTCGTTTTCTAGGAGCAGACAGGGTACAGAAGGCTCGGATCCATGTTTTAAGGTCCGAGTTGAAGATGTTGAAGATGAAGGATTCCGAGACGATAGACGAATTTGCTGCCAAGATAAGTGCAATTGAAGGCAAATTCAATAATCTTGGAACAACACTTGAGCCGGAAGTACAGGTGCGTAAGCTCTTTAACTCGCTACCGATAAAATTTTTGCCCATTGTTGCATCAATTGAACAGTCGGAGGACCTTGAAACAATGCCGTTTGAGGAGGCAATCGGCAGAATAAAGGCGTTCGAGGATCGAGTAAGGCTGTATGCAGGAAACGATTCCGACTCACAAGGCAAACTTTTGTTTACTAAGACCGAAAGCCAAAAGAAATACGGTGGCAACAGTAATCGTAAAGGACAAGGAAAAGGCCAAGACTCTTCAAACGACACGCGAGGACGAGGTCGAGGAAGAGGAAACTCAAGAGGAAGGGGTCGTGGAAATAGTTTTAATAACTATGGAAACCACAACAATCAAGGACGTGACAAGAGTTCGCTCCGGTGTTATAATTGCAATGAGAACAGTCACTTTGCATGGGAATGTTCTAAACCAAAGGACCAAGAGGCAAATTCAAGTCAAAACACTAAAGAAGCAGACGAGCTTTTGATGGCTTCGGTCGTAACCAGTGATTCCGATACTCCTCAATGAAGAGAAGGTGCATCCAAAGATGTATTCGAATGATGATAAATCCGAAGAAACTTGGTACCTGGACAATGGGGCTTCGAACCATATGACATGTGACAAGTCTCACTTTGCGGAACTCGATACGAACATTAATGGAGTCATAAAGTTTGGTGATGGCTCGCTTGTTCGAATCGAAGGAAAAGGAACAATTATTTTCGAGCGCAAAAAACGGGAACATAAGGTTATGCATGATGTCTATTACATTCCAAAATTATGCAGCAACATACTTAGTCTTGGACAACTAACTGAGAATGGTTGCAAGCTTGGTTTTAAAAAAGCGTGAGGCGCTCCGAGGCGTTTTGGTTCCAAAATCCGAGGCGCAGGGCTTAAAGCGCGAGGCGAGAGCTTCACGTATGCAAGGCGCCTAATATTAAAAAAATATAAAAAATATTTATATATGTCAATATAACATATTCTACTCTATAATATCAATTATAAACACAATAACATGATTATAAATATTAATTATGCTTTGAAAGATAATAGTATTTAATAAATATAAAAGAAGTTATTGTAGTTAACATTTAAAAGAATAATATTTAACAAAGATATAATATTAAAATAAAACTTAAGGGATTGTTTTTAACATAGGAAAACTTGAGGAGGCAAAGTGAAAATATGAATTAGGAGATGTGGCTCACATTAAGGCATGTCTGTTTGCTTATTCAATGGCTGACAGTATATTTAATATATCTAGCATGCCTTCATAAAGATATGTGCACATGGGAATATGGGATTTATTTATTATAAAGTTGGTTGTACTAAAGTTGGCTATATATTTCTCTTGTTCTTCACCAGCTCTACTCCTTTACTCCTCTCTCTGTAACTCCATTCCTTTCTTCTACTCCATAATTTCTTTGTTTTACTCTAATATTTCTACAAGAATCAAGTATTTATTTGTTGTAGCTCCTGCAGAAACCATCAGAAACAGAAAAAAACTTATCTTTCTGGCCGGAGCGATAGTGAAGCGCCACTGTAGCGCGCGCCTCAAGCCCCGGAGGCGGCGCTTCATGTAGTCCAAACGCTTTTCTGCAAAAAAAGCGTTTTCCTAAACGCCTCG
This sequence comes from Ambrosia x helenae, assembly GCA_030844895.1. NCBI lineage: Eukaryota > Viridiplantae > Streptophyta > Magnoliopsida > Asterales > Asteraceae > Ambrosia > Ambrosia x helenae. Next base: position 102,517 of record JAUTDX010000298.1, read on the forward strand.
CGCCCCAAACGCTTTAAGCGCGCCCCAGGCGCGCTTTTTTAAACCAAGTTGCAAGGTAGTAATGCTAGACAAGTATCTTTGGTTGTACGAGAATGATGGAGGTCGGTTACTAATGAAAGTCCCTCGTTCTAAAAATCGTCTATACAAGAGACAACTCAAGATCGGAAAACCGGTATGCTTCCTTAATTCAATCAGTAACCAAGCAGGGCTATGGCATGCTCGACATCGTCACATAAACTTCAGATCGATGAATGATATGTCAAGGATGAAACTCGCTAAAGGGTTGCCTATGTTTTCGCAAGAAGCCAAGATGTGCGACGCATGTATGGTGGGTAAACAAAGTAGACCACCGGTTCCAAGGTTTAGCAAGTATCGAGCAAGTAAACCTTTGGAATTAATACATACGGACTTATGCGGTCCTATCACACCATCTACACGGGGTGGTAGTCGATACATCATGCTCCTGATCGATGATTATAGTCGCTATATGTGGTTGTACACATTAAAAAACAAAAGCGATGCATTGGCAACGTTTAAAAGGTTCAAAGCAGAAGCCGAATTGGAATGCAGCCACAAGGTTAAGGCTTTAAGAAGTGATCGAGGCGGAGAGTTTCTCAACAAGCTATTCAGTGCTTACTGTGAAGAAACAGGAATAAAACGGTGGTTTTCGGCTCCTTACACGCCTCAACTAAATGGCGTTGTAGAGAGGCGAAATCGTACCGTGTTAAATATGATGAGATGTATTCTAAAGGCAATGAAGGTACCGCAAGATTTGTGGGGAGAGGCTGCAAGGCATTCCGCTTATTTAATTAATCGAACTCCTACGAAAAGCGGTGAAGAATTCGACACCGTTTCAAGCATGGACGGGTCACAAGCCAGATTTTGAGTATCTTTGAGTATTCGGGTGTCGTGGTTATATGACGACACCACCACTAGGCGTGAAGAAGCTAGAGATACTATATCTCGGAAAAGAACCGGAGGTAGTGGATGCCGAGTGTATGATCCGATCAAGAAACGGTTTTATCAGAGTCGTAACATTGAATTCGCAGAAACCGAATGTTATGATTGGTCTAAGGCATATAAAGAAGATGATGAAACCGTGTCGGTGGAGTTTCAAGTATTAGAAGATGAGGATCAAGAGAATAGCGGAACTTCTCAGAATATACAAAGTGAAAACCATGAAGATGTTAATTCTCAAACTGATGATGAAGAAGCCGCTGCTGAGGAACAAGTAAGCAATGACGTTGAGCATGGTCATACTAGTGATGGTTTGACACTCCGAAGGTCATCAAGAGAATCGGTTCTACCTAAAAGGTTTGAAAACTATGTCATGTTACAAGAAGAGATAAATACTCTTCTGTTGCTTGAAGGAGAACCCATGAATTACAATGAAGCTAAAGATCAAGGAGAATGGAAGATCGCCATGGATGCCGAATTAAAGTCGATCAACCAAAACAAGACCTGGAATCTTTGTTCATTACCGTCGGGGTGTAAGGCAATCGGTTTTAAAATGGGTTTATAAAATAAAGAGGGATGCAAACGGTTCAATAACAAAGCATAAGGCACGACTAGTAGCTAAAGGTTACGTGCAAGATCAAGGGGTGGATTTCGATGAAGTTTTCGCACCCGTTGCAAGGCTCGAAACAATACGGTTGAAGTAAGTCAAGTCGGTGTTTTTAAACGGGGAGTTGAAAGAAGAAGTCTATGTGAAACAACCGGATGGTTATGTGGTCAAGGGCAAGGAAGACATGGTGTATCGGTTATCCAAAGCTTTGTATGGTTTGCGACAAGCTCCACGAGCTTGGAATGAAAAACTCGATACAACTTTGAAGGAGTTAAAGTTCGTTCGATGCCCGCATGAATCGGCTGTCTATAAAAGGTGTGAAGGCGATTCCATAACCATTGTTGGCATTTATGCAAACGACTTAATAGTCACAGGTTCAAGACATAAGGAAATTGATGCTTTTAGGAAGCAAATGAGAGCAAATTTGATATGCAAGACTTGGGTCTCTTAAGTTATTACTTGGGCTTAGAAGTAAGTCAAAGAGGAGGAATGATCATTGTGAAACAAGAGTCTTATGCAAAGAAAATTTTGAAGTTAGTCGAAATGCAAGATTGTAATGCTACGCGTTATCCGATGGAGCCGAGACTACAAGTGACTAAAGACCAAGAGGTGAACCTGTTGATGCAACCTAATACCGAAAACTCATTGGAAGTCTAAGGTATTTGACTCACACAAGACCCGATTTAAGCTATTCAGTTGGTATAGCAAGTCATTATATGCAAGAGCCAAGAAATTCGCATATGCAAATTGTCAAACAAATATTGATATACATAAGAGGAACAGTTGGCTATGGTTTATGTTATGAGTCCAAAGGAGGAGGTAATTTAATCGGTTATTGTGATAGTAGTCATGCGACGGATCAAACCAATGGGAGGAGTACGACATGTATGGCATTCTACTATGGAAGTTCTTTAATCTCATGGAATTCACAGAAGCAACAAACAGTTGATTTATCCTCGTGTGAATCGGAGTTCATGGCAGCCGCAACTGTCGCGTGTCAAGCATTGTGGTTAAGAGGCTTATTGAGCGATTTGGTGAATCAAGAAGAAGAGGTGGCAAGGTTGTTAGTTGACAACAAATCGGCAATCGCATTAATGAAGAATCCCATGTTTCATGGTCGTAGTAAGCACATTAATACAAGATATCATTTTATCCGTGAATGTATTGAACGGGGAGAAATTCAAGTTGATCATGTTAGTGGAAGTGAGCAAAAGGCCGATATCTTGATGAAGGCGTTACCAAGGATTCAGTTTGAAGAGACGCGCGAGTTGCTTGGCATGGTAAATCTAGGTGGTACTCATCGAGATTAAGGGGGAGAATGTTGGACTTAATCTCAATGGGTCAATGGTCATAGTTATTGGGCCAAATCAATTACTGGATTGAGTGAATGAAATCTGGAAGTATGGTTTGGTGTTGATGCGTGGGGATTAAGGAGTCAACAAGAAGGATTTGGTTTATCCATTAGTTATTAGTTATCTAGTATTGATAAAGAAATAAGAGATAATGCAAATATCTCATTTAGTTTGAAGAATCCTAGTTCAATTAGATGTTTAGAATTAGTATAAATAGAGGGTCTAGAATTGAGTCATTTATTCATGTTCTTGTTATTTACAGTTTAATAAAAATTCAAAAAAAGTCGTCGTGGTGTCCGCCACAAAAAATCCTTGTGTTCGTGTGTTGCTTTATTACCGATTGTTCCAACAATTTCAACGGTATAACATGAGTTTTCTTTCCGTTTAGGAAGGGTTTTCTTGTGGCGTCAATAGTAACAAGTGTAGCCGGATTGTTGAGCGCTTTCGCCCCAAACTATACTTCATTGTTGATTCTCCGTTGCTTCATTGGTGCTGGCTTAGGGTGTGGCCATGTATTTTCATCATGGTTTCTAGAGTTTGTTCCCACGCCAAAACGAGGAACTTGGATGGTTGTTTTCGCCACATTTTGGACTGTTGGAACCATCATCGAAGCTTCGCTTGCATGGGTACGTTACCGTCTTAAAATGCTACTACAAAAAAAAAAAAAAAAAAAAAAAAAAAAAAACTATAATTTGTGAACAACAAAAATGGTCGCAACATTAGTTACCAAAACCATAAAATCTAGCAACCATAAACAACCCGGTCGTTAAAATGATTGCGAAAAAACAAATAGCATAAAAAATTAATTCAGGGCAAAAGAATTTTCAGCGAAAAAAAACCAAGCGGGTCACAAAAGCTAAAAAAAAAATTATACATACAAAAAATACATGTCATTAGAAAATAGCCCAATGATGTTGGTGAGTTTAAATAAGGTTTAGAGCAGAGGCGGACCTAGAAATATTTTATGAGGCCGGGTACGATTGGGGGTCTAACATAACTTTTAAGAAAATAAATATTGAAATCCTTAGCAAAATTGATCATAAAATTTTTTCATGTCCTCTGTTTTCTAGATTGGCAAAACAATTTGGTCACTAATAACATGACTAGAGGCAACATTCATATTACATAGTCAATAATGGCTAGCTTTGGTTGGAGATTATGCCAATGTAATCCTCTAAATAGTGTCATATTACATAGTCAATAATGCCAAGCTTTGGTTGGAGATGGCTACTTGGACTATCCACGATTCCGTCACTACTCATGCTACTGTTTTACAATCAAGTACCAGAGTCGCCGCGGTATCTATGCACGAAAGGGAAATTGGCCGAGGCACGTTATATTTTGGAGAAAGGAGCTACACTTAACCGAAAAGAACTACCTGCTGGCATGCTTGTGTCGGACCATATAAACGTGGGCGAAAATGAGTACCGTCCATCTCCTTCTTTACCGACGCTTTTGTCACCAAATTTGATAGGAACAACGCTTCCTCTATGGTGTTTATACTTCGGTAACACGTTTTCGTACTACGGCATTGTACTCTTGACTTCACAATTGAGCATCTTGCAATCAGAAAACATCCAGAATTCAAGTCTTTACACAAATGTGTTTGTCAATAGCTTGGCAGGTATGTCCCACATTACGCTATGGAATCTTCATTAGCGACAAAATACTGACCGCTAATAGAAGAAAAAACGACAATTTTGTACAATAGTAACCAAGTTTCACAACTGTCTCAATCATCGTCGATGACTGTTTCCAATATTTTTTTATGAATGGTAAGGTTTTTAAAAATTGAGACAAATAAAACATATATGAATCTGGTTACTGTTTATTGGATTATTTTTTGGGAAAATGCGAATCTAGCCTTTGACCGAAGGGATTTGCCAACTTAACCCCCTCAGCCGTCTTTGGAAAGACAGTTCCCAGTTTCCGAGGTGTCTCAGACGTCTTTAGATTCTGAGTTACTACGGACCAATTAAATTGCGCCACGTGTCCGACAACCTGCGAGACGACTTAAAGTCGTCTCACTCGTCCCATTTCCCGAGACGACTTGGAGATTCCCTCAGCCCGGGACGAGTGAGACGACTTTAAGTCGTCTCGCAGGTTGTCGGACACGTGGCGCAATTTAATTGGTCCGTAGTAACTTTGAATCTAAAGTCGCCTGAGATGCTTCGGGAAGTGTGAACTGTCTTTCCAAAGACGGCTGAGGGGCTAAATTGGCAAATCCCTTCGGTCAAAGGCTAGATTCGCCATTTTCCCTTATTTTTTTCTAATAAATTATTGTATTGTTAATCAGCTATACTTTTAGTCTCTAATGACACAATTAACTACTTTTTGTGACCTATTTGGTGTTAAAAGGTCTATAAGAGGTGGAATCATGTACAAATGAAATTAACATACTAAGCGTATAAATAACTAGAGTAACACTACTTACTCTGGTGTTAAGATAATTACTCTAGTTATTTATCACGTTAAATATATTAGTATTTGATACGAACACAAAAGTTCTAATGAGGTCTTACACGTTAATTTCAGAACTTCCCGGGCTTGGTTTAGCAGCAATTATATTAGACAAATTAGGGCGTAAGATCTCGATGGAAATTATGTTCGTTGCAGGATTCGTTCTACTTCTACCGCTAGTCATTCCTCAGAACGAAATACTTACCACAACATCTCTATTTGGAGCTCGTATGTTCATCTCCGCGAGCTTCATTGTTGCGTGTATCTACGCCCCAGAGGTATTATAACCTTTATGTATACATTAAACTTATGTTTTACACATTTATCCAACATGTTGGAATCTTAAAGTTTTGTTCATGTAGGCTTATCCCACAAACATAAGGGCGACGGGAGTTGGAATAGCGACGGCCATTGGCCGAACTGGTGGCATAGTGTGCCCTCTTGTAGCAGTTGTCTGGTTAGCAGTTGCAGCCAAACACTTGCAGTTATGTTGTTTGAGGCTATGATACTTGTTTCAGGACTTTGTGTTGTGCTGCTTCCATTAGAAACCAAAGGGAGGGATCTAATTGATGAGGTAGAATGAAAATTCTTGTATATATCAAAGCATAAAACAAATAATAGGAGCAAGTATGCTAGGATTTGTATAGAATTTTAAACTTTCTTAGAACCGAAAGGACGATAAAAATATGATCTAACCATCAAAAAACCCGTACAAAAACAACTATCTTCGCGTGTTGCTGCCAATACCCAAGATAATCAATTTTTGACCTATTGTGTTGATACATTAATCGACACCTATAATACAGTTTGTCAATTAAAAATAAAGCTAGGTTGACACAAAACTAAATCATTCTTCGCGAATGCCATTTATATCTACAACCATGTATTCATCTATTCTTCTCCTAACCGAAGCAACAAAAACTGCCAAAAAGTCATGTTTATAATGTGTGTGTTGCTAAAGCGCCTAGGCGACAGGTTGACTGTTTGCGCCTTGAGTCCACCTAGCGCCTATGACGACTATGTAACTAGCCATAAAACTTTGATTATTTATAATATTTTTCGGAACACATGCAATGGACCTTGTTTATTGCTTTGGATTGGTTGTTTCCTTATGGGAAATACTGATGCTTCCTAGTTGTAACAAGTCAAAACTGAGGGATGAATAACCGTAGTGTGTGTGCTAAATATATGGTCCGATATGATATTCGGAATATCATTATTTGTTCTTTTGTACTTAAATCAAGATCAGGTTTATTTTTATGTCCTTCTTACTATTGAGTACACTACTGACGTAGAATCGCAGGTTTCAGTCATGAGAACAATCTATTTGCATCTGCTTATCAAAGACTCCCTCTCCTTCTGAAAGTCTCTCTCTCTCGCAACTCGTTCAAAACTTGAAAATAGACCATTTTGTTGATCGTTTTGCGACTATTTTGATACTAAAACGGGTGTATAGTCACTACTTTATGACTATTCTAAGTACGATCTCAAGTTGGTCTCTAACTTTACAGGTGTATCTCCTCTAGTTGGGTTGAGGGATAGTGAGTTTGTAGCAGGGCAAGCGGTACAGAAAGCAGAGGCGAAGAAGGTAGAAAAACATGCTAAAACCTGCGAGGAAAACCAACATGTTTTCGTACCCCTAGCCTTTGATACATTTGGCTCATTGACACCGGAGGCCACCCGTTTCCTGACCATGGTCCAGCGAGTTATTCATAGTAGTGTCTCGGCTCCGAGTGGGCAAGGTTACGTTTTTTGTCGGTTAGGGTTTGCCATTCATAAAGGGGTGGCGGCGTAGTTTGTTGTCTGCCTTCCCGCTATGTTGATGTAATTTGTAATGTTTTTTATTTAATAATAATAATAATAATAATAATAATAATAATAATAAAGATACTAGTGACACTCATCAAGAAAAGGAGAGTGTTAGAAAAAAATTGAGTGACGGCTTTGGTGATATATGGGAGAAGAAAATCAAGGTGTTTGTTTATAGAGAGCTCTTAACTCTTATAATGCCATAGTCCATAAAAATTACTATTGTAACAAATATTTTATATACATACGGACTATATGTCACGTATATGCAAAATGGTTTAACCATAGGATCAGATATTGTTAGTAGGCAGTATTAACTAGCATTTATACCCGCGCTTCGCGGCGGGATAACGTCTTTTTTTTTACACGTTACAGCGGGTTGTTTTTGAAAATATAAATATAGAAAAACGATTTTGCTTCGATGCATTCGAAAAACATGAAATGCTATTAAAATATTGAGGTTAAAATATTATTTTTTAGTGTAGTGAAATAATAAAAAGCAATATATATATATACACACACACACATACAGGTAGAGGATCCGTAGGAAAATTGATTTTTGTAGGAAGGGTGAGAAATATTAAGAATTGACATATAGCCATCATGTTTTGGATTTAGGAATGATGTTTTAGGTTGTTTTGGCTTGAAAAACACTAAACATAACAATTTAAAACACAATGCAATGTATTATAATTGTTAGATTTAAAACTCAGATAGAACACACTAATAAACACTTAAAACACACTAATTACTGTTCTTGGCATGGTGTTTTAAGCATAAAATACATTGTTTTCGGTTTTTAATTATTATGTTTAGTGTTTTTTCCAGGCAAAATAATCCAAAACATCATTAATAAGTCCAAAAAATAATCACATATCAATTTTTAATCTTTTTCACACTTATTTTCATTCAAAATCTCTAGTCTACCTTATATATATAAAGAAAAGCAAGTAAAAATGAAAAGGAAATTAAACAGGGAAAAAGACAAAAAGAGGTAATTGATCAAAATTTCAAAACCAAACTAAAAAAACAAATCCTGAAACATTATATGGTGTTTGCATGAGCAAAGGCCATGTGTACCACTAAAGAATTAGAACTGTTAACAATGTGAATTGTTAGTATGTATAATAATAGGGTTAAAAATGTAATTGTTGTAATGTGAGAGACTAAATATGACATACTAGCATAGTGTTTGAAAGTTAGTTTGTGGCGATTAACTAGTCGTAATATATAAACAGATCCTACCGCTAACAATAACAGCTTTGTTTGATCGAAATCCTCTTCTCGTTTCTTTTTTTTCAATCTTGGCTAACCTATATGCTATAGGTTTTAAGCATCGATATTTTCTTAGAATGAAAAACTCACATAACAGGAGTAAAACCTGCACCATTTAGAGGCAACACCTTACTTAGGTGGGCTTAGGCTTCATTATTTATTTATTTAAAGCTAGCTTCATATTTATTAGCATTACATATCTATACAAAAAGACAAATCTATACCTTTGGCTCCCTGGTACCGGAAGCCATCCGTTTTCTGACCAAGTCCAACGGGTTATTCATAGCAATGTCTCGGCGCCACGAGGGAATGGGTTCGTTTTTAGCAGGTTAGGGTTTGCCATTCAGAAGGGGTTGGCGGCGCAGCTTGTTGCCCGCCTGCCCGCTATCTTAATGTAATTTTTTCACGGTTATGTGTTTAATTTATATTACTTAAACATTATCAATAAAAAAAATTACATATATATTTTTACAATGTTATAATTATTTTTGACACCATCTTATTCGACTTATGAACAAATAAGACAGTCCGTTAAATCACCAACCTATTTAAGAAAACATTGCGTTGAACTACAATTTAACAACCTTTTTGGATAAGATATCTTACAATTCTTTAAGATAGTGGCAACATATTTGATAACCCAATACAACTGTTTGGAAAGCATAAAGTAGTGAAGTCAAGGCAATCTTAACCCTTACTTTATCACTAGAAACATATGCATAATGCTTAAAACCGTTGTTTTTTGAAGCTGTCTCCATGATCGAACTTTGGCAATAACCCAGCTCGAACACGCCTCTCGTCTATAAGTTTCTTGGCAAATCTACCCAAAGAAAAATACTCAAGTTAAAGTAATGTACCAATTACTACAAATACATGTATCTTTAAGGTTCATCAAATACTGGTTTGTATAGATACTTACTCTATGAGAACTTGTTCATTAGTTTTATCCATGTAGGGGACAAACATGCCAGTTTCCAAGTCGACTGACGAAACTTTCTTTGCCAATAACTTTTTACCAACATCACTCAAATAATTCAGATTTTCACTAGTAGCCATGTCCAGTGAAGACAATGTTCTTTCCAAGGCCGTCTCCTATGTTTCAATGAAGAACCATAAGTAATTAATGCAATAACTAGGAGTAATCAAAACCATATGCATTTATTATTTGGTATTTACGAATCATACACCCCTAATTAGGAAGCATACACCGTGGCCCACATCACACACCAAAGAAGGCTGACACATACCCTAAAATGTGATGTCACACCCTCAAATGTGATGTCACAGGGTGTATGAAACCCAAAACCCTTATTATTTATAAGTAAATAAAAATGGTGTAGTTATAAAGATTAAATGATTTTTATCTCAAATTAATTTATTTATCTACTTTCTTTCTACTATCTTTATCTCGCAACAAGCTTCATACACATGTCTATATCAGATTTATAGTGAATCCACGTGTGTGCAGGGTCGGCTCAACGTTTTCCAAAGGCCCAAAGCGAACTAAAATGTTAGGGCCATTTTCAAAATGGCAAAAACTCTTTGACATAAACCCTCACCTTTCTAAACTTGAAATTATCTTATATGTGGATAAATATGTTGAGATAAAATTTATTTTTGCTGGTTAATTTGGTGCATAAACTATTTAGAAAAAAAAATGTCTACTATGTATATATTTTTTTTTTTCTAAATGGGGGCCCTAGGCTCTAGCTTGGGTTAGTAATACTGTCGAGTCAGCCCTGCGTGTGTGCTAGATGTTTATAATATATGAATACACTCAAATTACGCACATATGTATATATCGTTTCAAATACGTTCACGTAACCATGATATAGCATAATAGTCATCTCATAATGTTAGATAAATGCACAAACAAATGAAAATTTTTGATAAATTTCGTGCAGTGGTGAATTTACACACAAACCTGGATGCGTAGGTAATTTGTTTGGATATTAAGGCCTTTGAAGACAACAGAAAGATGGAAATCAACCATATCAGTGCTAGCTTGAGTGAATATATCAACTAAGGGAGTTGTGCACTTGGAATTTAACCACCATCCAAGCATGCCCCACTTTGAAGCCTTGTTTGCTGAATACTTTGTTTCGCGTTTGCATTCGCCTGTTCCTATAGATATGACCAAATATCTTTGATAGTCGAGGGATTGAGGTTCGGCAAAGCTGGGATTTTTGCAAATAAGTTGTTTGGCAATTTCTGCCATCGCGATCAGAGTCTGTTAAATGATAAGAGAAAGAAATTACTAACAATAGTGCCCTTTATGAAAAAAATTTTGATAAAAGAGAAACAAAAACCCCTTGCACTCAGAACACCACTAGCTTTCAGCGATGGACACATTTGTCGACAGAGAACTCATCGACGATGAACATTCAAGAAATGTCAATGAATATCACTGACGGATCACCAATGGATTTCCGATCATTTTTTAAATTGAAATGTAATAAGAAAAAAGTATTTATAATTTTATGAAAATAATAAGGTATTATAAGTTTAAAAAAAAAACATTGTATAAACAAAGTAAATACACCTAGTATCTTATAGGAGATCTGGTAGGGTGAGATGATCAACCTTTATTCTATCCTAAAGGATAAAGAGGTTGCTCCTAATGAGAGCTAGACTCAACAATCCTTCTCACTATTTTATTTATTATTTAAATAAAAAACTTGGGAAATTTGCCATGAATTGCCTAAAGTAAATTTATAACAAATCATAGATCACCAATGTTCAATAAAAGCTTAAATTTCGTTATTAGTTTTGGATCCATAGGTGATCTGCTAACATACAAATTTCTTAGTCACTAACAAACTATAAAAAAAAAATAGTCAGTAATATACAGATAATTTTAGAAACTATAAAAAAATAGTCAGTAATATACTGATAATTTTAGTATATTAGGGTTTGTCATTAAGAAAGGGGTGGCGGGGCAGATTGTTGTCCGCCTGCCCGCTATCTTGATGTAATTTTCTCAGTCATGAAATGAAAATCCACAAACTGATAATTGATTGAAGAAAAAAAATATAGATTTTTCTAGTCAGTGATTGTTCATTGATTAAAGTCTGCTTTCTAGTAGTGTTTTCTAAGCATAGAATATACCGATGAAGTAAAATGGACTACTATTTTCCAAATTCAACATATATATGTACTTTTACCGGATTATTTGCTGCCACACCACCATCAATAAGGTGAAATTTACGCAGCTTTTTCTTCGGATCTTCCTCTGGATTTGCCTTTGGATTTTCCTTCGAATTTTCCTTTGAATTTTCCTCGTGATCGGTTTTGAAGTAGTGTGGTGGAAGATAAGTTGGTGCTGCTGATGTTGCGATGCAAATATCCGACAACAAGGCATTCATATATGGTTTTTCCTTAAGCTACCAAAATTGGAAAATATCATATGGATAATTATGTAAATGTATTCAATTAATAATACAATATAACTATCATAGAATCAGAAAAAAAATTAATAACCAAAGAGAAAACCTCAAAGCTGGAAAAGATTGTTGGTTGTAGTCTCTTGATGTCAAAGGTAGGAATGACAATATTAGTTAATGTATGTTCTAATTTGGTCTCTTTTAGCCTCTTCCTTATGCATTTGTGGAGGTACTTCCCATCATACATTGCCCACATATGTTCCTTACCATCTTTGTAACCATCCTGCGGTTGTTCAAGAGATTAATGCATACCATGGCAATTCTCATCTTAGCAATCATACATGGCCATTTTAGACACTAATAATTACTCGGTCTATGTTTTTTTTGTGGTGTCTGTATGCGATGAGAGTAAAAGTTTCACATTTTTTATTTGCGATTTGTAAATCAAAAGATTTCTTCACTAGGGAAAAGAAGAAGATCTACATGTTCCATCTCCACTCTATGTTTTCCGACTGTAGTAAATTGAAGGTGAACTGTCTTAGACTCTAGATGATAATAAGGTATTGTAGCATGACAATATGGAATGAATCCAAATTATCTTCATATTTATGATAGAAAAAAAATCAGATGAAAATTGTTTTTTTTTTAAATGGACACTCACAAATTTTATCTAGAACAATTACGAAGGATGCGATCAGGGTATTTCTGCGATTAAGTTAAGTAGTTAAATCGAAGTATGATTTGAGTTTAAACAACAACGAATTCTTGTAATTTTGGAAAATAAATTCCACCAATTTCAGTTCCTACAGGCTCCAAAAGAGGTTGAGACGCACTAAAACGAATATTAGATTTAAATAATTCCAATTATATGTTATTGGCTACCGTCACTCTCACCTTCAAAAATCGTTGTTGGCGATATCACCTTTTAACGTATTTTCCACCAATGGATCCTGACTTATTGAGTCCTAACTCCGTTTATATTATGACGACATAGCATATTTGCGTGTCAAAAACTTCTTATGCTGATGTGGCATGCTTACATGGTATGCCACGTATTTGCCACATAAGATATTTTTGACATGCAGGTCTGTCACGTCAGCTCGTACAAACGAAGTTAGGACACAGTTAGTCATGGTACATTGGTGAAAAAATGTTAAAAGGTAAAACCGTCAGTAATGATTTTTGAAGATGAAACCGGTAGCGGCCAATAGCATATCTATATTACAAAATAATAATTTTTATTGACTTGCGACGGATTTGATCAGGGTAAAAGTTCCCAACAGATTCAAAAGTCGTTGCTACTTCACTATTATATATGTATAGAGAAAATTGCTCGAATAGTCCCTGTGGTTTGCTCAGATTTCACCTTTAGTCCTTAACTTTTAAAAATTACAGGTATAGTCCCGAAACAGTGGACTTTTTACACTCGGATAGTCCCTGGAGCTAACTGACGTTAGATAATCCAGTTAAGTGGGTGTGAAATTACTAAAATACCCTTACTTTAATAAAAATAAAAAAATCAATTAAATAATTATTCTCTGGGGCCCACAATCCTTCATCTTCCCCACCCCAATCACCTTCATCTTCCCCATCCCACCACCACCACCTCTGCACACCATCCACCAACCACCAACCACCACCACCTCTGCACACCATCCACCAACCACTAACCACCACCACCTCTCTTTCTTAATCGGAACCCTAATGAACCACCGGCTCTGTTAATGGTCAAGAATACACTACACACACACACGTATCCCTAGAGAGAGAAGCAAGAGATCGCAAGAGAGAGAGAGAGAGAGAGCAGAGGAGATCGGAAAAGAAGAAAGGAAAAGAGGACAGCGGCGGCGCTTAGGGAGGAGCTCTATGGTGGTGACTGTTCAGTTTGGTCAGACCATGGAAGACGAAGATGATGACAGTGACTGTTCAGTTTGGTGACTGTTCAGTTTGGTCAGACCATGGAAGACGAAGATGATGACAGTGACGTGGTAGAAGTAGCAGCTGCTGGTGGGGATTGTGTGGTGGTCTCGAACAGATCTGATTCCAGACGAAGATGATGACAGTGACGTGGTAGAAGTAGAAGACGAAGATGATTCCAGACGAAGATGATTCCAGACGAACAGATCTGATTCCAGAAGAAGATGATGACAGTGACGTGGTAGAAGTAGAAGACGAAGATGATTCCAGACGAAGATGATTCCAGACGAACAGATCTGATTCCAGACGAAGATGATGACAGATCTGATTCAGTTTGGTCCTGTGGAAGAACCAAAGGTGAAGAGGCCACTTCCGGTGGTCGTGGTAGAAGTAGCAGCTGCCGGAGAACTGAAGCCAAAGAGACCACTTCAAGTGGTGGTGGTGGTTACAGTGGTAGAAGTTGCTGCTGCAGAGGTGGTGGTGGGTTTCGTGTTTTAAAATGAAGGGGGAGGTGCAGGTTGGTGGTGGTGGTGGTTGGTGGTGGTGATGGTGATAGGGTGGGGAAGATGAAGTTGGTGGGCCCCACTAAAATAGGTGGAGACACATGATTGGCTAAGAGGTTATGTGGGTCATCTTTCTATTTTATTATTTAATTGATTTTTTTATTTTTATTAAAGTAAGGGTATTTTAGTAATTTCACACCCACTTAACTGGATTATCTAACGTCAGTTAGCTCCAGGAACTATCCGAGTGCAAAAAGTCCACTGTTTCGGGACTATACCTGTAATTTTTAAAAGTTAGGGACTAAAGGTGAAATCTGAGCAAACCACAGGGACTATTCGAGCAATTTTCTCATATGTATATTTAGTAATGATTGTAATTTATTCTGTATTATTTATCTCTATCCTAAAATAGCGGATATAATTTGTTTTATTTAAACTCACCATATAAATAGAGAAGAATAGAGAAAGGCAAAGATACCACCAAGTTATCGCAAAATAACATTTTTTGCAACAAAATTTACAAGGTTGCTAACATCCGTTGCAAAAGAATTGTGGTGGAAAACTATTGCGTTTGCCAATTTCAACAATGGATTCTCGTCTAATAAAACATTATTGCATAAACTCCATTTTGGCCTTTTAAATCAAGTTTCTATACTAACATTATTGCATAACCCCCCCCCCCCCCCCCCCAAAAAAAAAAAAAACCGCCATTGCGAGACAGGATATGTAAAACCATGCTTCAAGAGAGAGTGTGTGTGTGTGGGGGGGGGGGGGTAGTGTAAAAACCGTGCTTACTAATTAACAACGACCAAAATCAGGAAGAAACGTAAAACAAAAACATGAATTTCTAATATTCTGTGCTACTTTACACGGTTTTACACTTCCCGCTGCAACGCGAGTGGCTTAATTATTCTTGTTGTAAATTAATAATAGCAATACTTTTGTTTTCACTATTCAAATTAATTGAACTAATATATTACCAATCTTGACGGAAGATCTTGCGGCTCTTTTGATGGTAGAAGTCTATAATGTCCTTAGCCGAAAACAAAGGGCGATTGTGATTATTAGGAGCCGTTAACATGCCAGTTATGAGTCCACCAGTACTTGTACCAGCAATTACATCAAAATAGTCTGCAATTCTTGCATCATCATTATTTTCAAATTCCTGAAAAATAAATCATAAATAAAAAACTATAGTGGTCAGCGATAGAAGTTATATATTAACGTTTGGTTTTACCTATGGGCCTAATTAAGCAAAGCCGCTTGTGAGCTATTGACTATCAGCTTGCTAAAAGCTCGAATCGTGTTGAGTTTAAATGAGCTCACAGTAGTCTAAAATCAAGCTTGTTAAATAAATAAGGCCGAATCCAAGCTTCACTTGTTGAGCTCAAGTTGGCTCACGGGTCCAAAGAGCCTTTTACTTTTATAATATTTATTTAATATATCATAAATATATTTTTACGATATCAATTATTATAATGTAAATTGTTAAAAGTTTCTGAATAAATATACACAAAAATAATAATACATAGATGTATATAAGTGAAATAAATAATTAGCAAGTTTAGCTTGAGCTTGAAAAACTACTCTCAAACCAAGTTCGAGGCAGGGGCGGATTTAGGAAGACCCGTACGGGTTCAGGCGAACCCATTCGGTTTTCGATTTTTAGTAGAAATATATAGGAAAAATTAGCCATGAACCCATAAGAAAATTTGGCATGAACCCATTGTTATAACATTTGAGTGGCCTAGTGGTTAAGTGTCCCACCCTTTAATGTATTGGTCCATAGTTCGAAAGTTGCAGTGAGCGGTTTTTTTTAATTATTACAAATCCACCAACCCTTTTTAGGGTTTCTTATCTTTTTTTGGAGTCAAATAACCAGCCTCCATCTATTATTATTCTGTTCACATTTTGTTTGTGGGGATTCTGCCACAAACTCACGAACTCACACTTCACACACCTAATCAACAATTAACCAAACTGCTCATACAATTCTTCATTTTTATTTTCCACAAATGGATGGTTTATAGTTACACCAAAAAAAAAAAGTGGACCGATTGTCTTCAAATTCAGACAAATTTCATATGATCCACCTGATAATCCATTGCTTCCAAATCAAGGTACAAACTAATTCTTAATTTCAACTTATGTGTGATTTGCTTGTTTTGAAGGTTTATACAATATATGTACTTATGTTAAGCAAATGTGATTTGTGTATTAATGTTTGTATGGTCCAGAATCCAGATTGATAGGTTAGATTATCTTGTGTGTTGTTTGCCTGTTTCAGTTTTGGATGGTTAATTTAGCCTGATGCATTTGATTTTTAGGAGATTATATGCAAATCTATTGTACTGGGACTTGAATTTAACTGATTTAGTTAGAAATAATATGTGGAATAGAGATAGGGTTAGGGAATTTAGGTGATGTATACATGAATGATTCTTGGACTTGTTACATCGAAAGGGAGTTCTTTCAAAAAGTTTCGGTGTAAGATGTAATACAACGTTTTCAAAAAATAAAAAATCGTAGGGAACAATTATAGGTAGTTTTTTTAACTTGCAAAGACTATCGTATTTATATTATGTGTTTTTTTTTTTAAATTTCTAATGCAGTTTTTTATTATGTCATATTTTTTATTATGTGATGGACCATATTCCGATACCCGACCCGAACCGTTAACCGATCCGAAATTTTTTATGTCCGATCCGATGAGATTGGACCACAAAAAACAGCTAACCATTGGAAAAAAGTCATGGATCCGCCACTGGTTCGAGGTTTAGAAATAGAGTTCGAAACAAGCCGAGTCAAGTTCGAACTCTCATAAAGTTAAAAAACCGAACACAAGTCTAGATGAGCACAGACTCGACTTATTTACTCTCATAATTTCACTGACTGACATCATATAAACAAACAAAAGCAGATTGTTATACCTGAAGCTTAGTTTCAAGAAAGTCGAGAATAGTAGCTGGGATGAGACCTCTAATTCCTCCACCATCGATGCTAAGAACCGTGATCAGATTCCCAGAAGCTGGGATTGACTTTGTTCTCTCCATATGATTTTGCAACTAGTGAGTCTACTTGCTAGCATTACTATATGTAGGCTCATGATCTTTGACCATTTGTCGTTTCCTAAAAAGGATTTATTTTATTGCATTGGTTGGTGAGGAAATTATGTTTTTCCATACAACAATTTTTTTTAAAACAAACTGACGTCCCAGCTACCAGGGCACCCAACATTTGTGAAAGCGCCCATATGCTCCTAGGTGAAGACACGTCTTAGGTGTCTGCCCTAGAATGCGCCGGGTAGCTAACACACACCAAGCCACCTATTTCGGAGAAAACCCGACCCTTTACCCGCCCGAGAGCACGACGACAAAGAGCCGGTAAAACCGGTTGGATCAGGAATCGAACTGTTGACCAAGCGGCCAAAAGTCTTCCGTCATATCCCCAACCACTGAGCTATAAGCTTGTGGTCTTTTCCATACAACAACTACATGAAGAAATAAGAAAATAGTTTAAGTTTGTGATAGTGTTTTGGTTTATTCACTTTATTGTATACTAATAAGAAACCCATGCGTTTTCGTAGTGAGAACAATTTACAATGTGGTACTTAATTTTATTTTTTACCCATTACCTTAGAGTTAGAAATGTTGATTAAACTTATTTTTATTTACAACCACATCAACCTCACAATTATGAATAGAAATATTGATTACCCACTAATTCTAAATTAAAACAAACATCGTAAAAGGCTAAAGTTTAAAATATAGAAATAGCTATAGTCTTACTTTGTCTCTAACAGGCCGGGTGAATGAGTTTAATATATAATGTAAAAAGAAAGGAGTTGAATAGTTAGAAGTCAATGTATTTTAGTGTAAATCATGCAAAACGAGTAAATTATTGGTTGCCTAGGCATAATTTAACTAGTGTCCTAATTATGAACGTATTTAACTACTCAATGTAGTTCTGTGAAGAACTCTTCCACAATGGAAGGAAATGTAAAAAAATTATAATCTAAAAACTAATTATTTTCGGAGTGCCAATGTTTATAGTAGTTTACATATATTTACAGTGGTGAAGCTTGGTTTTTGAATCGGGGGGCCGGATTCAACTCGGGCTCAATTTACCTACAAAAATCGTAAAATTTCACTGCTGCGCCAAAAAAACAAGAGGGGCCAGAGCCACCCCTGGGCCATATAAAACCTTCGCCTCTGTATAAGTATTTTACTTTATACTTTATACGTTGGATTATAGATGATCATCATGTGACAAATTTTAGGTCTCCTAAATATATATCATACATCACGAAATTATGTAGTATTTATCAATATTTCATGAGAGAAATCATTCACTTATCACGTCACTATATTAAAGGTTATTTCATCACATTGCATGCAACACACACATCAAAATCAAGAAAAAAGGAGAAGCCACTATAGAATGCTTTATTAAAGATGATTAAATAATTAATAGGAAATGGAATCCTTGTCATCATGATTAATAATGCTGCTCGAAATAATGTTACATAAAAATCATAATCTAAAAGCATTGGTAGCTCGCTAGTAGGTACTTACGTGCTTCACGCTAACTATATTAGGATGAAAAAATATCATTCATGTCGGTCCCAAAATACAACTGAAGGCATGCATGATATTGATGAAGTTGACAGACTCATAAACTATAAACCATCAAGATTGTTTTTATAATTTTTTATTATAGCACCCACAAGAGAATATGGTTCAAAACATAATTTATCACGTAAATCCAATAGGCCTATTTGGTAGAAGCTTATGCTTTTTAGATTACATGCAGGGCCGGCTCTAGCCTAATTATTTTGAGGCTAGGGCTTTGGGCCCCCAATTCTATAAGGCCTCCAATTTTTATTTTTATTTGTTTTAGTTTGTATATGAAAATGAGCTTCTTTTAGGCCTAAGTGATTGTCTGATATACGAAGAGGCCTCCTAATCAATTAATTATCCTTATGAAATACCAACATATACACTACAAAGAATTCGAGCAATAGCGACGACAAATGTCGCTGGTAAAAGTAGAATATGTCGCTGGTAAAGGTATTAGCGACGACAAGTCGCCGGTAATGGGTCGCCGGTATTGCTCTGTCGCTATTGGCTTGGATGTCGTCGCTAATACCTTTGTGCAGAAATAATCTAGAGTCTTCCTCCAATTTTCTACACTCATACCGTCGGGGGGAGTGTCCCTTATTCTCTCGATATCATCATACCCTCCCATATTCATAAACATCTCTTTCGCCTCGGCTTTCCGTTGCCTATATATCCTCAAGTAAACCGCACGAATGCCATCCTTCAACTGATGAGATTCTAGATCCTCCTCAATTTCTTTAAAATTGAAACGTCGCTAGGAATTAAAAGAATTAAAAAAAAATGGTTAGTCTAACTAAAACACAATCTTAAACAGAGAACATATAAAATATACTTGGATTTAACATTTACCTTGAGATGCTCTTCCATGGCATTCCTTCCGGCAGCAGAAATCTTAGGGTAAGAGTACTTGTCAAACGCAAAGTTTGCCCACATATAAATCCCAACCTCGCGACCGAACATATCACTGGGGGTACGAACCGGGGTATATGTGGCAGTTCTATCAAAAGGGATTGAAACAAGACGCCCTGATCTGTTCGCCTGCTGAAGCTTTTTATTTTTTGCTTTTCCTCTTGTTTTCTTTGGTGGGACAACTCCAATTTTTATTAATTAAAAATTAGTAGTCACAATATATAACTATAATAAATGAATAAAAATATTAAATAACTAGATTATAATAAGACTTACGGTCCGCCCCGTGCTGACCTCGACCAAAACCCCCGGGAGGTGGTGGCTCCTCCGCACCATCACCGCCATGGCCACGTGGCATGACATCAGCCATAATGTACAACAAGACAACCCAAAATGTGAACAATTCCTGAAAATTTATAAGATATAGAATACAAACATACATATAAGAATAAAGTTTTCTATTGCAACATGAAAACACATACAAGTTTCCAACAATCAGACACACATTGAAATTACAACTTTTTTTAATCAAACTCTCCCTCGGAATCTTCAGTGTCTATCTCACCATCCTCCGTCAGATAATCAGGATCGTCCTCATCGTAATCTGTCTCGGCCTCGGACAATTCATCAATGGGTACCGTTGGCGGATTAACTTCACTTGGAGCCTCGCCATCAGTAACATGAGCAGGTATGTTTTGAAAGTATTGCCCAAAGTCTATAAATAGTACATTATTAGATGAAGAGTTGTTGTGAACGACGTCAATATCTTCAACTACGTCTAAGCCATCATCAACAGTTTGAACATTCTCGACGCGAGCATCGTTGAATTTAGGTAAATCCCAAATTTTCCGATGATTAACGTTCTCAACGGCCCACCGGTGGTTATTGTTTTGGTTACCTCGAGAAGGTTCTCGGACGTAGAACACTTGTTTGGCTTGCGAGGCGAATATGAATTGATCTTCTTTATTCAATTCGTATTGTGTGTTGATACTAGTGATATTGTTGTCATATGCAACACCCCTTCGAGTATCGAACCACTTGCACCGAAAAAGTACAGTTGAACACCCATGTGCATAAAATAACTCAATAATCTCTTCTACTTGGCCATAATATTTCTCCCCATCCTCTCCGTCCACTGAAACCCCAGAGTTTTGCGTTGTGCGTCGTTTGTCACGAAGAAGTACCATAAACCTAACACCATTGACTATGCAAGCAGTGTAAGTTGAAGCATTTCTATCCGCACCCATTGAAAGAGCATACAACTCTGGGTGAAATTCTGGAGAATTTTGTATTTTCATCGAATACACCTAAAACTATTGAGTAAAGTGTGTTATATATGTATTACTTATCAAATATATAGTAATGTGTGTTATATATGTATTACCTTCTCAAGAAACCACTCTGGAAATTTGGTTTTAAGATCATCTTGGGGATGTACAGATTTAAATTCACTACATTGATGACACGTGTATACAAAAATTAAGAATTGGAAAATACTTAACAGAAAATGGAAAGTTAATGATGGGAACACTTACTTCATATATTCCCTGACTTCTGGACAGTTGTCGAGGACAAACCATTCCAGATTGCGTTTTTCGCTTGGAGAAAGATATTTGTAGTTTGTTGCACTAGTCGGGCGACACTTAGACTCAAACACCCACATCTTTCTTTTTTCAACAATGACATCCTCATTTCTGTCGGGGCGATTGAGACTCAGGGGATTCTATGAACTCCCTTCACTCTATTTTATCCTGGGTCGTCAACCGAACTGAGTCTGAACATCTTGAAAGTACATCGAACAAAATGATAAAGCTTCTTCAACAACATAACCTTCAGCTATACAACCTTCCGGGCATGCCTTGTTTCTAACATAATTTTTTAGTTTCTTCATGTACCTTTCAAACGGATACATCCATCTCATACATACTGGACCTCCTTGAATTGCTTCATCGGGTAAATGCACAAGTAAATGAACCATAATGTCAAAAAACGCCGGAGGATAGATCAACTCCAACTTGCACAATATATTAATAATGGCATCCTTCGCTTTCTTCATATCCTCCACCAATAGTGTTCTAGAGCAAAGTTGCTTAAAGAACGTACAAAGGTCTACTATTGGTGTATAAGTATCTTTTGACAAAAAACCCCTAACCCCAATCGGTATCAAACGTTGCATGAGAATATGACAGTCATGAGATTTCAACCCAGTGATGTTAGTATTGTTATCTGTCACTCTTTTGCTGATATTAGACCCGAACCCATCCGGTAGTTTGACATCTTTTATAAACTGACAGAAAAGCTTTCGATCACTGATCTTGAATGAGTATTTTGGATGGGGACTATACCATTTGTTACCCTTCTTTTCTAACCATTGCGCTCGCCGAATATTCAAGTTTTCCAAGTCGACCCGCGCGTTAGATGTGTCTTTGGTCTTATCATTCATAAGAAGAGTACCAAGCAAACTATCGCACACATTTCTCTCGATATGCATTACATCTAAGTTGTGCTTCAGCTGCAAAGAAGACCAATACTCAAGTTCAAAGAATATACTTCGTTTGGACCAGTTCAACTCAAACTCCTCCCGCTTTCTCGTACCACCTCCAAAATCGGGATGTTTGCCTGGTAGACGATGAAGTAAACGATTGAGTTGATCTAATATGTCAGCTGGACTAAATTGTTTCGGAGGGGCTCTTATCTCGGGTTTGCCGTCAAATTCCAAACTTGTTCTCCATGGATGGTCGGAATCTAAGAACCGACGATGACCGACATACACAACTTTATTTGTTACACGTATCGAAGAAGTGTCTTCATTACAAGTCGGGCATGCTTTGTAGCCCTGTCCGCTCCAACCTGATAAACTACTACGAGCTGGAAAGTCGTTTATGGTCCACAACAACATTGCTTTCATCGTGAAGAACGTGTTAGTCACCGCGTCTTTAGTACGTACGCCTGACTGCCACAAATGCTTAAGTTCATCCACCAACGGTCTAAGGAAAATGTCCATGTCCTTACCCGGCGATTTAGGACCAGGAATTACCATGGACAACATGAATGAAGACTCTTTCATGCATAGCCATGGAGGCAGATTGTATATGGTGAGTACAACCGGCCACGTGCTATGAGTCGAACTCATGTTACCAAACGGATTAAAACCATCAGATGCAAGCCCTAAGCGAACATTTCTTGGTTCCCTTGAGAAGTTAGGGTACTTTTTATCAAATTCTTTGCACGAAGATCCATCAACAGGATGACGCATCGTACCATCTTCTGATCGCCCGGTACTATGCCATAACATATCTTTTGCCGTGTGCCTTGAACAATACAAACGTCGTAGTCTGGGGATCAAAAGAAAGTATCGTAACACCTTGTGAGGTACCTTCTTGCCCTATGTGTCTTTATCGACCCACCGACTCTCATTACAAGTAGGACAATTCTGCAACAAGCGGTTTTTTGCCCAGAAGAGAGCACAATCATTTTTGCACACGTGTATCGACTCATATCCCAAACTAATCTTCTTTAGTGTCTTTTTGGCTACATAATGCGAAGGGGGGATCATATTGCCTTCTGGATGTGAATTTTGCAACAAATCAAGGAGCATGTCAAATGAACTATTAGTCCATTTATTCTTTACCTTGATATACATAAGCTTTGATAAAAAGTCAAGGGAAGAAAACTTAGTACAACCAGGATATAATTCTGATTTGGCTGCCTTTAAAAGTTCTTCAAAATCATCATGAACACCGCTACTCCCTTCGTCAGGGTTTGTATCTTTTTCCATAAACTCATCCATAACATCTTCGATAACGCCAGCCATATCGTTTGTTGGCACATCGTCATCAACAACTACAACTTCAGGAATTAAAGGTTCACCGTGATGAGTCCATTCCGTGTACGTCCGGCAGATGCCATACGCATTCATATGACCCCTCATTTTTATGAAGGATATTACATATGCATTCTCACATTTTGCACATGCACATCTAACATACCCTCTGTCGTCGATATGTTCTTTACACCTCTCGATAAAAGCCTCGAGTCCTTGCTGGTACTCATTTGATTTACGGTTTGTAATGTTCATCCAACTTTTATCGACAGACATGATCATGCAACTGAAGTCATAGACTATCTAAAGCATCAAAATGACAAAATATTTGAAATTGAAAAGCATAGGACAGCAAAGAATTAAAAAACTGAAACAGTTAAGCCTATATATACTGAAAACACAACAGCCTAAACGATAAGCTTAAAATGACAACGAATAACAAAGATTTAAAACAAAAACAGCAGACCAGCCCTACCAGCATAACTGTTTGTATTTCATTGTTTCTGATGGGTCAAGAGTTCATGTTTTTTTTGGGTCATATGGCGTTTCAAAAATTCTTTCTGATGTGTTTCTGGTGGATACATAAGTGTTTTAGTTTAGGCGTTTAGACAAAAACATGTTACGGATATAGTTTTGTCAGTTTTTGTTGAAACGTCTAGGCCGTAGGATTATGGCGTTTTGACATAAAAGTTTTTATTCCTTCTTGGTCATATGGCGTTTCATTGTTTAATAAAAAGACAAACATAAAAGGTTCTATTCATTGCTGCACTTTGAGAGATTTTGACATGATTTACCCATTCGGCTCATTTCCTTTTAAGCTATTTTTTTATTGAACTCCTTTGACCATAGAACTAATACATAACCCTTACCCAAGCCAATTAACTCTTTGGTAAATGCCAAAATTGCCACATGTGATACTTTGGAATGTAAACTAAAAGCCCATCAATTGAAGACCAACGTACGAATCAGCACAAAAACAATTGTATGTGAATCAACACAAAAACAATTATAGATTCATTATGTAGGGAAAATAAGAACCTGTAGGAAGCTGCAGTCTTGCTTGGAGGAATCTGCACAAAAACGATTGTATATGAATAACAGTTTTGACAATGTAAATCCCAAGTCAAAGATGATAATATTAGTTAGTTAGGAAAAAATAAAGGGAATAATAACAATAATATTAATCAGCAATGTTTAAAGTAACAGTGAATTGAGTGAGGTACCCATCGGAAATTGTTGAATTACTGAATGTTTATTAGTTATACCAGCTTGTTTATTTCACAAGCTTTTTAACTACAAACAATTATCCCATTTCAACAGCAAACTTTTAACATCACCCTTAATTCTGTGCTTACTCTCCTCCAACTACATAACCCTCATAGTTAACCATGCTTTATCCAAACACTAAAAACAAAGTCGCAATATCAGATAACCACCAATTTCATATCACCTATTCAGACAATCTAGCCCTACTCTTAGGTATAAAAGATTCATATATACATTATACAGTAGGGTGCTACCTTTTTCTTGCAATTTTGACTAAGTATTCAAATTAATCCCAAAATAATTAAATTATGTACCCAAGATAGAACATGATTAGGTGCAAACCTGTGGGTTCTGCACCACATTTGTCCCTCAATTGTTATAGTTTTAATGTCACCTAACTTTATTTAATCCAATGAAAAAACATAAACATGAAAACAAAACACAATTATCACTAATTAACACCAAAACCAACAACTTTACCTTGATAACAATTAAAAATCATAAAAATTAAAAGATTTAAAACAAACCTGTGAGTGTTGTTGTTGTCGGAGGTTGTCGGAGTGGGGCTGTTGTCGGAGGGTTGTTGAAGCCGGAGGGGGGTGGAAGTCGGAGGTTGTCGGAGGGTTGGTGAAGCCGGCGAGGGTTTGGCTGCCGGAGGGTGGAAGTCGGAGGTTGTCAGAGGGTTGGAAGTCGGAGGTTGTCGGAGGGTTGTCGGAGGGCGGATGGTTGTCAGAGGTGGTTGAAGCCGGCGAGGATTAATTAGGTCATAGTATGAAGCTGGTTGAATGTTTTGGCTGGGAGAGAGGATTAGGGGGGATTATTGTGGGAGAATGTGAGGGAAAGGGAGGGAAATACCCCGCCAACAAGTTTTGGGGTTTTAGCGGCGACTGGTCGCTGGTAAAGGTGTCGCCGCTAAAACCCTAAGTACGATAAAACCATGTCCGTAGGATCATGCCATTGATCAACGGTCAGATTAAAAGATCACCTGATCTAGCGCGGGTCGCTGGTAAAGCTCACGTCGCTGCTAAAAGTGTCGCTGGTAATGCTCGAATTTCTTGTAGTGATAATAAAGACGCTTGTTTTCATTCTAGAGTTTACAACTTGACCATTTATTGTCTACTGTATCGAGAAAGAACAAAAAGCAACATAAAAAAAGCAACAGATAAGATGAAGATAAGATGAGAAAGATGCATGGAAACATAAAATTTTGAGTTTTGAATAGGTTTTTTATTGAAGTTATCATGCTTATGGGATTGCAACTTTGCAAATGACTTTTTTTAAGGCCCCGAATTTTTACTCCGCTTTAGGCCACCAAAATGGTTGAGCCGGCCCTGATTACATGGTACGTGGCACCCATATCAACATCCCCTTCAACCCCAAAACATCAAGGGGTGATGGTGGCATGGGAAGTGGCGTGGAAGGCCATTTTTTTTAATTAAACAACCAATCCAATCCTACAACCAACCACAACCATCCGTCTCACCCTCACCTTTTGCCCCGCGCCAATGGAAATCTTCAAGCCCCAATGGGCCACCCTCACCTTTTGCCACGCCATATACGGGTTGTTGGTGGCGTTGATATCCCCTTTCCACGCACTCACACCATGGCCATGTAGTCTTTTACGACGGAGGTTCCAAGTTTAAACCTTGGCAATGGAGAGTAAGTTTGGATTTTGACGTAAAGTAGAGTAAGAATAATATTTGCACTAAAAAAAATATAACGAAAAAATTAAGGGAAATTTGATTTATTGTCCAATTGTACAACTGGATCCCTTTACTATCGAGACAAAGGCACACTCTTTATATAATATTTTTATTTCCCAAAATACACATCCCATTTGGTTTAGCTTGGACGTGTTCCTTTTGATACTTCAATACTCCTATCTATATAACATCATAGCAGGATAGAGACGTGTAATGGAAAATAGTTTACGGATATAGATAATGCACATATCTCTTTAATACTTTTGACTAAAAAATTGTGATGGTTGTCTTGTTTCTTCTCTTTGGTTATCCACCCATGCAAGCCATGTCTCATCCCACTTGTTTATCATTTGTTGAATCACATTTATATATTGGAAGCACGTTGGACTATGAAAGATTAGCATAACACTATTTGACATTTTCCTTTCCTCAAGACCATACTTATGATGAAAAGAGTCTTTCTGACCTCACCGGCCTTTGTTTTGCAACTTAAGTTAAAAACATACTCAAGAAAACTCTTAACTAATATAATGTTTTGCATTAAATTTATATAGTTTTATACAGATATAGTATATACTAGGGAAAGTGCGCAAGAGTAATTATTCACTTCACAACATCTCATCTAGACTATTGGGTTAATCCAAACTGAAAGTTGCTTAGAGTGGATCATGTCCGGCTAAAGAGGAGTATTTTGAAGCAACGGCTTTAAGCCCCAATATAATAAGGCATCTAAAGTTTAAATGATTTTTTTTTTAATATATATGGTATTTGTTTGTGATCAAAATAACAAACCTAAATATTAATATACCTATGTATGTAAATTTTTTTATTGTATTTATCATGCAAATAGTTCCAATCTTCCAACTATTGTTATCTTCAAGTTTTATGTTGTCTTTTTAGTTTTGGAAAAAAGGCCCCCCATTTCAGTCTTTGCTTTAGCGTCCCCAAAAGTTGAGCCCCGCCCTGGTGGGTACTATTATGTCTAAAAATTTTACAGCTTTTTAGGTGTAATATCTAATAGTAGGGTTGGGTTCCTCTACAAAATGCATTTTTCGTACAAAGTATGAGAAGTCTATATAGGCATTGTGTTTTAAATTTTAGGCATGATGTTTTATATTCTTTTGGCATAATATTATATAGAAAAACACAAAACGTAACAATTTAAAACACTAATTAATGTATTTCTCGACATACAATCTAAAACACCATGCGAAGAAAGTAGTCAGTGTGTTTTTACATTTCGTGTCTAGAATACATTTGACTCTGTTTTTAATTGTTGCGTTTGGTGTTTTTCAATATAATACAGTGCAAAAAGAATCGATAACATCATAGCCAAAATTTAAAACATAATGATTACATAGAATTCTCACACGTTATACGAATCATACACTTTGTAAAGGGAACATATACCTCTAATAGCATACATAGGAATATTAATGTAATCAAGCATGAAAAACTAAGTTGCTACCACCAATTGCAATGCAGCTTAGTACCAAAGAAGAAAAAGATGGAGCATTGTTGAAGAAATTAGCAGCTGGAACTTACCATCGAAGGACTATTGGAGTACTGGTTGCTTGACTGAGTTAATATACCATATTGGAGAGTTGTTAGTTGTTACTAAATGGATACCCAAGGCATTATAGCCTAGTGGTATCTTGGTGGTGAGATAAGACTTAAGGGCCATAAGGTCCTGGCTTCGAATCTCACAAAGGGGGTTTTCTCATAATTATGAGTTTCCTCCTGAATTGGTGACTTGGTGGTGGAATATGATCGCGTGGCAACACTGGTGGCAACTCCAGTGTTCCGTGAGTGATTCCAATTTGTTGGCCATTCAAAAAAAAAACTAAATGGATTCATAGCTTCTAAAGATTTCTTAATGCAGTTAATACAAATGTTAACACTTATGTTAATACTAGAAAACATGCTCATATTAAGGCTTAAAGGGCGTTGGTACATGACTTATGATATAACTGAAACAAGTTAGTACTCAAGAGCACGGTTACTACTGAAATTGAGTTGATGTTAAACTCAAGTTGCTACTGACAAAGTTTATTTGCCACCAAAGTCGAGAGATACTACTATACACACACGTTCATTAAAAATTTAAACTTTCTTTTTACTTCTTGAAAGTAGACTTTAATCAATGAAGAACTAACGACTAAAAAATCTGTTTATTACTGATTAAAATATTACAGATCCAAATAGTAAAAAAGAAAACAAATTTTTTTTTAATGAACGTTAGTGATCCAAAGAATTGTTTAAAATTGATGATATATAGAATGCCAACTTTCAATTAAATGATTGGGGAAAATGCCAGAAGACTCAAAATAGTGAAAAATGTGAGAAAGTCCACATTTGGGACTCTTTTCGCTATTTTAAACATAGACTTTGAATACATATCTATACTCTTAATAAAACAAAGTCAATTAGGACACTTTGGCACTCCCTCATTTCATCTCAGTTTCTCTCTCTTCTCACATTGTGCCATGTGTCCTAACCTTAGAATTTATAAAATTTTCTTTTTTTTAAATTGAAAAATCTATACATTAAAAGAAATGGTCAACATCCGTCAACCATTAATCACTTTCTAAACTCAATTTAAATTCAAATTAAATGAGGTCAAAGTTTGATCTTCTAATTCAAATTTCAAAGTAAGTATTAATATTTTTTTAAAAAAAATCGAAAATTATTAATTACTTTGGTCAAAATAGGTCAAGGTGTTTAATAACTTTCCTAAACAATATAATCCAGATTTTTAATTTTTTTAAATAAAAAACATTTAATGACTATTCTAATTAATCAAAGACTTCTTTTGTACGCTTCTCTTTCATTCTTCTGTATCTATATTCTTTCTCATTCTCATTCACTGCCTCAAACATTCGTTCCACCACAACATAAACATTGCCACCGATTATTCTCCATCGTCTCCTCTCCTTCTTCTTCAAGGTATCATCTTTCCATTCTCCTAAAAATTTCTTTTACGAATTGTGTTGTTTGTTTCAATGATTTTTAATGATTAATATATTCTCTTATGTTATTTAATCTTATACATGAAAATTCCATTTGAAAACTAACGCTGCAAAATCATGTAGAGTTTGAGGTTCTTTTTGTTTATTAGTTTTGATGCGTTGTATTATTTATAAGTATTTGGTTGTGGCATATAGACAATGTATTCGATTTTGTTCACAGGGAGAAAACTTACAAATTGAGGTTAGTTACAAACATGTAAAATGTATGGTTTTATTTTATAATATTCCTATTTTTATGTAATTTTTTTTTTATCTTTTGGTACAAAATGTTATGGTTCTAGATCACTAATCTTCTATGGCATGGATAGGTGGCTCGATATTGATAACATATCATACGAGTTAACAATACTAATATTGTCTCATTTTAATCAGAATTATTTTTATATCACATTAAAAACTTTCTTTTTTCATAATATTAGTCAATCTTCCACAAGTAGTTAGGCATCCCTTTTCATTCGCAAACCTTAATCCTTGGCTCCATTTTGTTCGAGTGGTTACACTTGAACGATCTTCTCGTATACTATACCGAAGAGTTAATTTCAGTAGGTATGTTCTATTTATACAGATGGGTTGTTGAGTTAGGATGAATTCTCGAGTGCTCTTAAGGATACACATGCGCAGCGGATGAATTCCCAGTTAATTATCATATTTTTTTTTTTTTTCTTAGGTTAATTGTTGAATGGATAACGATACAAATTGTGAACAACAAATTTGTTCACTTTAGTTGATAATTTTAAATTTGTTTTTTTTTCTGATTTGTGTTTGTTTTTTTATCAACAAATTTGTTTTTTTATCAATATAATTTTTGGTTGTTTAGACTGCTCGGGTTTGGAAATTATATTACCTAGACTGCTCGGGTTTGGAAATTATATTACCTAGAGAAACTGAGATGTTTGTTATAATGATTTTCATATTTAGGCGATTGTTTGTTTCTTATAAGGATTTTCATATTTAATGATTTTCAGGGATAATCGATTGTTGATATTAACCTATTTTTTTGTATTGTTGATTGCTTTTAAATAATTTTGCAGATTTGGGGGTTTAGGTTTCATGTTCTTCGTCTCTCTCCTTCAAGGTAACGATTGTTTCTTGCTTTTTCATACGATTCCTGTTATATATTGTTGTTTCGTTATAATTATTTTCAGATTTTTCCGATTGTTGATGTTTCTCCATGTCATGTTTCTTTGTCTCTGTTCGTCGCCTGTTAAGATTGTCAAATCCTGTTATGTATTGTTTAATGCTATTTGATTCTAATATTAACCTTTTTTTTTATTGTTGATTGGTTTTTAATAATTTTTCAGATTTGGGCATTTAGGTTTCATCTTTCTTATTTGACTACGGATATGATATTGTTACTTTAAGTTTCAGTGTTTAGGTATTGTGTTTTGTTTTCAATGTTTAGGTATTATGTTTGTGGTTGTCAATTTTGAGATTTTAATAATTTCCAGAATTGTGCTATGATGTTTCATGTTTTCTCATTTACTTCAAAGTTTAGGTGTTGTTTGTTGTTCTTAATGGTAAGTATTGTTATTATGGTTCATGCCCTGTTAAGTATTGTTTTTTGATTCTAATTCATGATGAGAATCATTCCTCAGTTGATGTTTGTTTTCGGGTGAGGTTGAATGTTCATATGTTCTTCGAGGTGTTCTTGAGGATTATAATATTAGATGAAAGGTAAAAGAATGTTGGATAGGTTTTAGTGATTAACCCGCTTAGGAAAGCTATTCGGGTACGGGCTTTGTTTGTTGATTCGGGTCTCATTTATTAGCATTTTATTTGTTTCCTAAGTTGGTGGCTTAAAGTTTGGAAGGATAAGTATAATAATTAATTGTTATAAATGGTGGTTTGAAAAGTCTTGGCTGTTAAAAGGAAGGGTCGATTTTTTTTTGTAAGAGATTGATTGATTGTATTATAGGAAAGTTAATAGCACAATTAGTTGTACACTTTCCATATAGTCATAGTCAAATGTATTAACTGCATAGTCAAATGTATTAACTATAATTGTTATAATTATGGATCTTGGTTTGGAAAGTTGTTGAATGGAATTGATGGTGAAATTGGTTTGTAAAGTTATTGCACTAATTTTAATACATCAACTAAATTTTGGTTTGTTTTTTAATACTTTTTTATGGCGGTTGCAGGTGTATAATGATTGTGTTGCACCAGTGAGCAACGGTGGAGGCTGTCTTGTGGGTATCGATCATGGTCGTACTCATGACAATTGGGTAGTTTATTACAACTTGGAACAGCTATGGACCTCAAAAGAATCAACTAATGAACAGAGTCAAAGTCAAACTCAGGTAAATATAAGTGTGATAATAATTAGCTTTTATGATGTGGTTACATTTTTCTATAATCATTAACACTAACGAATTTATATGTTCATCAGGACTTAGGTAAAGCTTTCGTGAAGGTATGCCGCAATGAATTTTCCTGATGTTAGCAATATAGAGTTGTTTTTTAGTGTTTTTGGAACTACTTATCAAATTATTTATGAGCAAAATATATTTTCAATCAAACAACATTTTACATCTTTGCATGTTTTTATAGATGATATCAACATATATGGCCTAGAGGAGAAACCAAAAGGAAAAAAAGTTATGGGAATACTTAACAAACAGAAGCTCACAAGTAATTTTAATGCGCTTAAAGTTTAGTTAAGATTATCTTAGACTTTATCAACATGTGCTCTTAATATAAATGTGTGTTGTTTTGATAATAAATGTCTGTATTTATAGGTAAACTGAAAGAGATGAATGTCAAAAAGGAGAAAGCGCAGTGAAACCACTTGGCAAAAGAGATGAATGTGGTGTATAAGGAAATTTTCAGCGATATTTGAATAAAATGTGTATTTGTTGCTTTTAAATTTTAATAAAATTTTTCTACTGTATTTTTCTTATACGTTATACTACTCCAAATAATCGTACATTGTTAAAACTTGCGTGTCAACGCGGGCAAATATCTAGTTATTAGTAATCTTTAAGATCGAGATGCGTATCAGTCTATCACCATAAAAGGAGTGTTTGTGAGACTCATGTAAAATATATCTACACTCAAAACACATCTTGTATGTGTGAGGTGACCCCTACCAAAATTTATAGAATTAGTACCTAGATTAAGGGATGGGTGGTCGTCACACCATCACTAAACTAGTTTTATTGTACCCAAGAATCTTGTGTCACCTCAATTTTTCACATTTTATCCTATTCATCACAAAAAACATGGGTTGGTCATCACACCATCACTAACTTTTAACCGATAATCTAACCACAAGATACTGGTTGTAATATTTTGAATATATTGTATTTTAATATAATTGTAATCATTGCTTGTATTTCCTTTTATGTAATTTCACATGGTATTACCTTTCTGCGATCTCAATCTCACCATTCCCATCCTCCCTTCACCTCAATTTTTCTTTGCTTATCCTAAATCTCAACCAAAGAATCTCCTTTTTGGCATCATAAACTTGGACACCCAGGCAAACCAGTTATGGAGTTTCTAATTTTGTTCCTAGCAATTTTATGCAACAAATTTAAGTTAACCCTTTATTTGCCATTCTTGTCAGTTATCAAAGAACAAACAATTACCTTTTTCGGATTCTATTACTCATACTTTGTTACCATTTGCTTTATTACATTGTGATTTATGGACATCCCCTATTTTGAGTCATGCAGGATGCAAATATTATCTAGTTTTAACTGATGATTTTACTCAATATATCTGGGTTTATCCATTAAAATTTGAATCTGAAACTTTAACAAATTTTACACACTTTAATAAATTCATCGCAACACGATTTTGTCTGCTTATTCAAAGTTTCCAATGTGATATGGGAAGCGAATTCGACAACACAAATTTTAAAAATTTTATAACCACCAATGGCATTCAACTACGCTTCTCATGCCCCCACACGTCTCAACAAAATGGCAAGGCCGAACGTATGATTCATCGTCTAAACGGGATCATGTTTACCTTGCTCACCCATGCCTCGCTTCCATCCACCTTTTGGGTGAAAGCTCTTCACAACCGCCTGGTATCTACATAACATCCTTCCCACAAAACTACATAAAAATCATACCCTAATTTCACTCCTTGATCAACGTTAGCCCTCTATGACCACCTTCAGGTGTTTCGGCTGCTTGTGTTAACCCAACCTCACAAAGTTTCTCACCACTCCATTGCCTGTGGTTATTCCTCGGATACCCAGCTAATTATCGGGGTTACCGACGCCTTGACACCTCCGTTGGAAAAACTATCTTCTTCGCGTCCTGTTACTTTTTGCCGAAGATATCTAATGTTTGTTGAGCCGTCCCAACCCGATCCATCCTACTCATTCTTGGACCCGTCCCCACTCCTATTTTCCGACCCTGCCTCCTACAACAACCCAACACAAGGCCCGCCTCCAACCAACATCCACCCCCAGGCCCAACACCAACCAAACATATCCCTGGCCCTTACCAACCCACCACCCGAACAGTCACAGCCTACCCCTCCTACCAGCCCAACACCCGGCGTATCACATCCACCTAGCTTTTCTTCCCAGCCTACAACCCCCTATCCATAGCCCTTTTCCATACCACCTTTTCCCCACCCATTAACATTTCGCAACCCCCTGACTATCCACCTCCTCATCTGATTCAAACTCGATCCCAGTCGAGTATTTTCAAAGCTCGCATACCCTTTTCGCTCCATAATGAAACATCCCCCTCTTTCTCGCCACTTCAAAAGTCTCACCTTATTGCCCTTACTGACCCAAACTGAAAACTTGCCATGACTAATGAATATGAAGCTCTATTGGCCAACAACACCTAGGAAATTGTCCTGATACCCGCAAACGCACCTATCATATGCTGCATGTGGTTATTTAAACACAAGTTCCATGCTGATGGTACGTTAGAATGCCATAAAGCTCGACTTGTAGTTAATGGCAAAAGTTAGACTATTGGCATTGACTGTGATGAGACTTTTAGTCCGGTAGTCAAACCTACCACCATTCAAACTGTACTCAGCTTAGCCAGTTCTAAAGGTTGGTCTATTAATCAGTTGGATGTTAAGAATGCATTTTTACATGGCCATCTTAAAGAAACCGTCTACATGTTTCAACCACCGGGGTTTACATCCTCTACACACCCCAAATTTGTTTGCAAACTGAATAAGCCCTTATATGGCTTGAAAAAAGCTCCACGGGCTTGGTACCAACTATTTACACGGTACCTCTTTAAATATGGTTTCAAAAGTAGTGTATGCGACACATCCCTATTCATTTATCAACAAGGTGAAAATATGGCCTATTTACTTTTATATGTGGATGACATCGTTCTCGTTGCTTCCAGTACCACCTTACTACAACAAATTATAAAGTCCTTAACCGTTGAATTTAAAATGACTGACATGCCAACTTTTCTTTTTATTTAATTTATATCACACATTCACACACACAATTTTTTTTTTTACAATATAAAGTACAATAAAGGGCCCACCCCACTCCCAAGAGACTATTTGCTCTGGAAAAACAACTCAAACAAACCATGATCCTACAATCCTAAAATGGAAATTCTTTGGTCTGTCCGAAATGAGCAAACCATAACAAACTAAGCATTGTGGATGCTTTTACTACTGAAATTGAGTTGATGTTAAACTCAAATTGCTACTTACAAAGTTGATTTGCTACTAAAGTCGAGAGTTACTACTATACACACACGTTCATTAAAAATTTAAATTTTCTTTTTACTACTTGAAATGCATTTTGTATGTGTGAGATGACATCTACCAAAATTTAGAGAATTGGTACCTAGTTTATTTGCTACTAAAGTCGTGAGTTACTACTATACACACATGTTCATTAAAAAATTTAAATTTTCTTTTTACTACTTGAAATGCATTTTGTATGTGTGAGATGACATCTACCAAAATTTAGAGAATTAGTACCTAGATTAGGGGATGGGTGGTCATCACCAGAGCCGGTCCTGAAGATTCAAGTGCCTAGTACGAGTTAGAAAAAAAAGGTCCTTAGGCCCTAACAAGTCAATCACGCACATTGTGACGAGCCAGAAATCGGTTAGTTCATTGCGACGAGCGAGAATTCGGTTAGTTTATGTGTACTCATTATAGTAAACGGCAAAAAAACCAAAAAAATATAAAGGTAGCATGCCCACAATCGAAATTTTATATAATAAAAATTGAAGAGGTTTATGGGCCCACGCGTGATGCAATGACAAATTAATATATATATTTTAATCTTTTATGGAAAACATTTTTTTTCAAAGTTTATTAATTCTAAAATCATTATGATGTTATTAATTTGGAACTAAATTTATTAATAATAAACTGATAATTTTTTTTTAAAGAATAAAAAACAAAGCAAGGTAGAAACATAGTAAAAAAAATGAAAAATGGCCAAATTGTAGTTGAAGGGGACTCGAACCCATGATCAACAAACAAGGAGACAACACCCTCAACCATTGGGCCAAACCATATTTTTCTTGTAGCTTTTTTTCTTTATTATTATATATAAAATGTATAATAGAAAAAATCCATATTTAGGCCCATCGGAAAAACGGACCTCGGCCGGGGGTGCGGCTCGCCCACCCCTAGGGCCGGCCCTGGTCATCACATCATCACTAAACTCGTTTTATCACACTCGATCATCTTGTGCCACCTCAACACTAAACACACAATGGGGTGGTCATCACACCATCACTAACATCACAACATCATTCCCCACCAATAAAAAAAAACAACCAATCACTACATTACACCTCATCCTCAAACAAACCACCCACCGTGCACACCTTCTTCATGGTCGCGATATACATCACGAATGTGATGATTTTTGTCCCTCACATGGCTGGCGGGACGGTGTATCACGAACATCACAACTGTGTATCACGGACTACCTCATGTACCCTTATTGAGATGAAAAAGGAGATTGCTACCTAGATTAACGAGATTGAAAAAGCTACTACATATATTAGTAAGGCTAGGTTACAATCCCATGTATTACACCATACGTAGTGATATCCATGAATTAAGACCATGCATAGTGATATCCATGCATGGTGATATCTAGGATAGAAACATTTTTCCACATTTACAAGTAGTAATATCCATTAATTAAGACCATGCGTAATGGGTGTTATAGGGGTATGAATGGTTTTGATAACACCTCCAACACCGTCCCTTTGGGCATTGTAAGGGCATGAAGATGGACTGACATTTCTAGTATAATACCCAAAGAAGAGAAAAAAATGTGGAAAGTCATAATTAAAAGGCATTAAGGGGCGTTAACTAGTACAAATTTTCTAAAGGGCATTGTGACGTTGATGCAGGGAAAAATGTCCCTTAGAGGGCATTAACTATTACAAATGGTTTGAAAAAATATTTTAAAATAAAAGGATAAGTTAAAAATTGTGCTATTTCGGATTATAGTTTATTCCGAAAACTAATAAATGTAAAGACTCAAAAAGGCAAGTTTAATTTGAACATTATTTAAATAATTTTATATCCTCCCTTTTAATGCAATTAACTATTACGGATGTAAATTTGTTTGTTTGGAGAACTTTTGCAAATAAGATTCCCACAGTGTTCAAGCTTCAGCGTAGAGGTGTTCATATGGGAGATCAAATATGCGTTTGATGTGGTTACGAGGTAGCGACGGTAGACCATGTCTTAGTTAGCTTTATTTCTGCAAGACACATTTGGTGGGAGATGAGGGTTTGGATGGAAGTCCCAGCATTAGCACTGGAGAATACGGTTAATGAAATATTTGGGGTCATCAATGAGTCGCCATTTTCCGGTAAACGAAAGAAATCTATGATCCTCGTCATAATGGTGACAGGGCAAGTTTAATAGATGATATAAAGGATAATACGTATATCAACTTGAAGATTTGAGCGGCTTGGAAAAGTCTAACTTTAGATAAATTATTGAAATTTGATGTAAATTTATATCAACCACCGATTGTTACCACCCACCGACCACCACCGCCACTCTCCGCCACCGATCACCGCCACCCCCACCCACCGACTACCGCCATCACCGACCATCACCGCCACTCTCCGCCACCGATCACCGCCACCCCCCACCCACCGACCACCGCCATCACCGACCACCTCCACCACCACCGACCACTGCCACCCACCACTAAGCACTGACAGCTATCACCGACACTCTCCGTCACCGACCACCGCCACCCACCACCACCTCCACCACCGACCACCGACACCTTCCGTCACCAACCACCACCACCACCAACAGCCACCTCCACCACCGACCACCGCCACCCACCACCAAGCACCGACTGCCACCACCGACACTCTCCACCACCAACCACCGCCACGCACCGACCACCACCGCCGCCGTCACAGCCGCTACCACTCATTGTCCCCATCACTCCCTGTCACCACCCACTGACTACCACCACCGTTATCGCTACTATAACCACCAAAAGTCGCCACCCATCGACCACACCACCACCACCAATCGTTGTCGCCGCCATTGACCACCACCGTTGCCGCTACCACAACCGCCACCACCCACCGACCACCACCACCTCTGCTACCACAAACACCGTCGCGGCACCCACTATAAACCGCCATCACCACCACTCAACACCGGCAATTTTATTCCTAAGTGTTTTCCTACCTACCAAACAATACAAAGTATTGATTCATTCTATTCTTACTGGTAACCAAATAAGACCATAGAATGGTAATCATCCATTTCATTCCTTTGTCCATTCCATTCCCTTGTCCATTCCATTCCCTCGTTCATTCCATTGCCTCGTTTCAAACATACTCATGGTCTTTTGGAGTGGAATGTTATTGCCGGTTTGTTCAAAAAAAAATTAACTATTACGGACGGTCTAAAACATATTTCAAACTAAAATTGTAAGTTAAAAATTGTGTTATTAATTTATTCTGGAATCTAATAGATGTAAAGACTCAAAAAGGCATGTTTAATTTCGACATTATTTAATAAATTCCTAAACTAATATATGTAATAATTTTAGATTCTCCATTTTAATGCAATTACTCTATATACTAAATAACATCACGTTAGGCAATAGTTAATTTTTATTCTTTCCACTTTGACCACCAACTTTTTTACTTTATGTTTTCTCAATTTGACACTTTACTTTTTTACAGTTTGGCCACTAGCTTATGTACTTTCTTTTCTTCCAATTTGACCACCAAAATTTTAGCTATTAGGATTTCAAACTTTGAACACCAAACTTTTATCTTTTAGAATTTCACCCAACTTTTTTAAAGTTGCATTGTAGCCAGTTCCAACAACCTTTGCGTAACGCGCGGTAGAATAGCGGTGCATATCTCGCGCAACCCGTGCGTAGCACGGGTGCACTCTACTAGTTAATATGATGTACAATTGATGTACCAAAAAAATTGATTGGTTGTTAATGACGGACCCATTTAATTTCAACTATCTTGGGCTTTAGGCTGAGGGGTGTGTTTCCCCCTTCTCTCTCATTGTCTGCGTCAGTGTCATTTCATTTCTCCTTTCCCCTCCGTTAGCTTATGGTTTTTTTTAATTGCAATTTTGCAAGCAGTTTGTGTATTTAAGACTATGTCATCCATCTTATTTCACAAATTATCCTATATGTTAATATTACAACTTTTAGGAATAATGTCTGAATGGTTTCGTGGATCTATTGTGAAGCTTTGTACCTGGGTTCGAATCTTTTGTGGGCTTTTTTATCACTTAATAAAACGGATTGCCACCTGGATAGCACTTGTCCACAAAGATGAGTCATGTTGTGGGTTTGTCACATTTCTTGACGTCTTCTACGTGTCCACTCCTTCAAAGCAGATCACCGTACATGCATATACTCTTATTCAACCAAACTCGGCCCCTTCATCCCTCTGTCACCACCACCCACCAATTCCATGAATATCATCTTTGCTCCACCGTCTTTAGACGAGCCATCTATGCTCCACCTTCTTTAGACGAACCACCACAACCACGTGCTCTGGAAGATCGTTCCTTTCCCAGCCATGTCCTAATTTAAACCAGAGGAAGTTCTTCTTTCTTTACAATCAGGACGTTTACACCAACGTATCTGGTGGTTCCTCTTGGTCGCTCATCGTTGTCGGGTTTAGATCCAGAATCCTAGGTGGCAGTGGGTTCGGGGCATTTATTAACCATGTAAACATCAATAATGTCGTTGTTAGTGAGCAAAGTTTTCTTCCGTATTTTGGGTTTTATGGGTTGTTAGTGTTTAAGATGCTTGTAGTTTTATTAATTTTGTAGTCGTTTCACGGTTACTTTTGGATCATGTTGGTTTTTTTATTTTCTTTGTTGCTGGATTTGGTTCTTTTTGTAGGCTATTTTTAAATGGACCAGCTTATATTTTTGAGGTACGCATATATTTGATTGTTGTTTTTTTTACTGATTACGGTATCGAATTGTATATGGTTTAAGGAAGACTGCTTCCACTTTATCATTCAATTGCAACTTTTAGGCAATGTCTTTATGCTACTGATTTTCACTAGCCATCAATAATATGGTCACTTATTATAAACTTAGTAAACACAATACCAAACGTTTGTTTGATTTAAATCTCGTTGTTTAGGTTGTTTTTTGGGCTACTACAGTGCTCCCAAAAGCTGCTCCGATAGGTTCGGTAGGTTAAGGAGGTGGCTACCGGAGGCAGTAACGATTAGCGATGAGCAGTAGTGGTGCTCGAAGGCTACTAGATCAGTTACGGGAACTTGGTTAGTTCTAGCGACGTTTGGTTCATATATCCGGTTGTAGGCGAAGTTATTGATGTATCACATAATTAACATATAAAACATGCATAATCAGTCCCATAATAAGAGAGAGTTAGACTTAAATTCCTAATTTTGGGTACTTAATTCATTCCTATTTGTGTTTATCAAGAAACTGGAGCTCCAAGCCAGAAA
Organism: Ambrosia x helenae; assembly: GCA_030844895.1. NCBI lineage: Eukaryota > Viridiplantae > Streptophyta > Magnoliopsida > Asterales > Asteraceae > Ambrosia > Ambrosia x helenae. Next base: position 143,051 of record JAUTDX010000298.1, read on the forward strand.
CAAGAGATTTTCAAGAAAAAACAGGTAAAATCTGGAGATTCCTGAGGATACGAGACTTGCAGCATGTTCCCTGTATGTTTGAAGGCCCTCATGGAACTTAAACAATGATAAAACCAGCCCGGGACAGACCCAGCACGTCCACGCACACTTGCACGAAGGCCCTGCACGCTAGAAGATAACGCAACAAACTTGGGGGACAAGAAATCTAGCCAAGATGATGAGCACGTCCGTTCTCCCCCACCTAACACGCCCGTGCTTGAGACAAACAGTACAGACAAGATAGAACTGCAGCCAACTTAACGTACAAAATGCAGGTGCACGGCCATGCCACCCCATGGTGCACGCCCATGCTTGCCCTGGCAGCTCTATAAATAGCAAGCTACCCCATTTCATTTGAGACATCCCATATCATCCCATTCCACACCATTCACTTGGTCTTGTGCCCTCTTGGTCAACTTCCAGGAGTCTTGCAGAGCTCTTGGGGTCTTGTGGAGGCTTTAGAGCCCTCCTAACATACCCGACAAGGTTAGGCCTCATCCTATCTTGACCATTTAGGCGAAGCATGGGATCGTAGAGTAGCTTATGCAATAAACATCGAGAGTTGTGATGATGATACTAGATGCATAACATTAGGAGATGGAGAGCTAGTGGTGGTGGTGGTGGTGGTGGTAGTGGTAGTGGTAGTGATGGTAGTGGTAGTGGTGATGGTAGTGACAGTGGTAGTGGTAGTGGTGGTGGTGGTGGTGGTGGCGGTGGTGGTAGTGGTAGTGGTAGGCGTAGCAGTAGTTTATCTTTAGTTATTTGTTGTGTTATCTTCTTTCTAATTCTTGTTTATTTATCTTGTGACATGTTCAGATGACGATTAACTTGATAAACTAAAATCAACCCTAACTTAATTAACAAACTAACTAGAGGTTTAATCAGCTTCTGGTAGTCTCGAGCTAGATCCAAGGTGAGGAAACCGGTAGTGAGACAGGTCCTTCGGGTTTCTGATATTCAAACCGGGTTCTAAGCAATGGCTTCTGAAGTGGAGCAGATCTGAGTGACACATTTCTGGTACTTACCAAATGACTGAATGATCTTCTTGGTAAAGGGAGGATTCCCTACGGGTGCACCAGTGATCTTCGGATTACACACCTTTAGGATTATGTTCCACCTTTGTCAAGGGTTTCATTCAGCTTGGGAGGTTATGGGTTGGGTTTATTAAGACATCAATCATCAAACCAACTTTATATTTAATTAATCACTAAATATTAAATTGTCACTTTAAAGATAAATAAAACAAGAGTTCTATTTCTAGGTCTCGCTAGTACGAATCCGTTAACCATTGGGGATACATGTCGTCTAGGCCGACTTTAAGAGAGATCCTTCGGTGTTCATGATTGTTAACCTACTTAGGGGATACGATGTCACCAAGGACTGACTATAAGAAGAGATCCTTCGGCAAGGAAAGCGAGAGCTAAGGGAGGCGTACGGTGTTCCAGGTCGGAAGTGAAGCCTCCATTACAAGAAGAATATGAGTTTGAGGACCAGAGACTTGACCGCGGTTTGGGAAGCTTGCTACATGCAGGCTCAATCGGTGTACCTTCATGCGGACGCGCATTGGGAGGTTTTGCATACTACTCTGTAGTGGCCCCGTTTCTCTATCAAGGAGTCAACACTTCAAGATCACTCTTGTACTCCTCGCAAATAATTAATCTTAAATATTAAGTGTAATAATAAATTTAACTGCTTATACGGAGGGCCCCGAGATATGCATATTCACTATCTCTACTATTTTATCTTTTCATTTTCTAAAACCCAAAACCTTTTTAAAACTATTTTTCTTAGAACCCCTCCATTTTGTTTTTCTTTTAAAAACCCGATCAGTTAATTGATGAAAGGTTGAGTAGGGGAAACTGTGTTCTTTGGAATACGATACTCGGTATTTACCCTAGAAAGTTATGCTATACACGTCAGGTTCTCTGCCTATGTGTTGGTTTTAGTTTCTAAAGTAATTATCGTTTACTTTATAAATTTAAAACTTGTTAAAAAAGGTTTAGTAAAAATCAGTCGTTTTCCCAAACCATTATTTTGGAATTTAGAACACCAGGTTTTTGGCACCGGGAAAATGATATCTGTTTAAATTGCTAAAAACAGGAACATCAGTTACACACACACACACACACACACACATATATATATATATATATGATAATTGATAGTGATCTACTTTTGGTTAAATAGGCGTTGTTTGATTAAGGTTGGGATTAACAGGTTCAAAGTGGCAATGGTGATGGCTTCGACTATCGGCTAATAATTTGGTGAAAAGAAGTTTCAGGTTGAATCGCGAACAGTCTTCTGGAAGGTATAAAATTATAAATGTACACTTGAGGTTAGGACTGTTGAACAGTCAATTAAGGTCATCCGGAAGGTATAAATGTGAACTCTAGCTTAGGACTACTGAACAGTCCATTATGCTAGGTATTAAGCTGATTGAAATGTTATAAGCTCAGCCAACACTGCATTTTTTTTTTGAGATACTGTTTTCTAAATATGCTTATCTGGTGACAACGCATATATCATGTTTTATCGTTTGGATTTGTGTTTCTAAAGTTATTTAAGGTAAATAGGTATCTAAAATCACATTTTTTATAACATATGGTAACATGTTCGAAAAGTTTTTTTTTAAATACCTCATAGGTTGATGATATTATAACTATTCTTCGCTCTCTGTCTCGGGCCGACTGGTTAGATGGTTTGCTACGGTGATAATGAATACTTCATCAAAGCCTTGGTTGATCCGACGCGCAATATGGTTTTTTTGTGGTTAGAATATGAGGCGGTTTTCTTGACCAAGTTTAGTGGTTGGTTCGGCATGAAAAACTTGGTGGAAATTGTGAGTTTTGAAAAATAGGTGGTTACTTTGATGCGAAAAATGTGTGTTTCACAAGGCGTGTGTGCGCGCCCGTAAAACACACTAGTTATTATTAGTGGTTATATAATATTATTATGTAAAAGAAACAGAATATTATATAGTATATTAATTTACAAATGGTTTGTGCATTGTAGGGTTGTACTCCATGCTTAATTGATGTTGTATGCTTTATGATATTGTACATAGCTTTGTGTTAGTTGTACATGATTTTGTTTCTTCTATGGGTTTTGCATATGATTGTTTCAATCTTTCAACACACAATCTACTTAGAGAGAGAAACATATATATATATAGAGAGAGAGAGAGAGAGAAGCTGAGATGAGGAAGCGAAGACAAATCGGAAGGCTTACGGCCACCGCCAACGGCGGAGCTGCTCTCAACGATGCGCTCACACACACACACACATCCATATGGAGAGAGAGAATGGGACCAGATGGAAAAGTGGAAGAGACCGGCGGGATTCCAGTCGTCCATGGCGGTGCCCCACCACACACGGTTGAACGTCCGCTTCTTTTGGTGAGTGGTGATTATTACGGTTGTGGTTAATGATAAAAGCGTGACGGATGATTGGGGTGATTCCAAGTGCTAACATTAACCGAAACAAGGTGAAGGTGGTTATGATTCCGGTCTCTAGATCTTGTATATGTTGACGACGGTGATAGTGTTCTAGAGTTCCAATATGGGTTCCAAAGATGTACCATTAGGGGCTGTATAGGCTTGAGTTCAGGTAAGGCCCGACACCAACACGATCTATTTCTTTATGTTTACTTTATTCCAAGTTAGACACCTAATGTTTGATTCATGGAACCTTGGAGATTGTTGGTAGGATTAGTTGCCGATGGTGATGAACTTGAGATCATTGACCATATGAAGCTGCTAAAAGGAGTTGTGGTCGTTTTGGATAAAAGCATAACACAAATCAGGCTTGGACAAATGAAGGCAAAGTAAGGTATAAATGACTACATGGTTACTTAGCTAATTATAATAAGTACTACTTTATGCAAAATAAAATATAAAACAATGAGATCCTAGACCATACTTTAAACCAAGGCTTCGGTCCGTGTGTCTTCAACGTTTTTTGGCCTGGTTCATCGTCGGATTGGTATCCTATGCCCGCCATGTGACGAGAGACCTTACTTTTTGCAGATTTATGTATATGATACTGAGAATGACATCTCTAATAGGCTTCATTCTTTCAGTATTGAAAGTCATTCCCCTTTAATAGACGAAACAACTGCGAAGCACAATAACCCCGCCGCAAAGCGCGAGATCACATTCTAGTTATTATATAAAAGAAAGTAAAGTTATAATATAATATTATTATTATTTAAACATGGAGATGGGGGAGAAAGTACCGAAGGGGAGAGGTTCCACGTGGGCTCCCCGACCCTTGATCTCAAAAAATCCCTCGTTACTACTCAAAGGAGCAGTAATAGGTAGGGATGACAGGATTTGAACCCGTGACATTTTGTACCCAAAACAAACGCGCTACCAAGCTGCGCTACATCCATTCCATTGGTCTACAGTGTCATTGTAGAGAATTCCTGTCTTGTTTTCTACATCATTATCTCCTCTATTAAAATCTATAAATTTGATTTTCATTTCATCTTTTTCGTCTCATTTAACATATAATTTAACATATAATAATAGTAAAATACTTCTATCTATATGAAATATGGAACGGAACCCCAAGGGAAAATAACTGAGTAATATAAATGAATCCGATTATTGCTATTGCTCAGGATACCCTTTTTTAGTTTCTAGGGTCTATTTCTTAGTTCAAGATCCCTCTTACTAACTGGAATCAAAGAATTAGTAGATCTGTCCGCCCAAAATCTGACCACTTCTAATCTTTCTAGAGGCATGTTTGGAATTGCGTCTTTGATCACAACAGCAATAATGTCACCAATATGAGCATATTGACGATTGCTAGCTCCTATGATTCGAACACACATCAATTCTCGAGCCCCGCTGTTATCTGCTACATTCAAATGGGTCTGAGGTTGAATCATATCATTTTTTTATCTATTTTTTTTACTAAAAGGATTGAGCCAAATCCAACATGCATGTATTTTAGATATATACATACTTATATAGATATAGAAAATTTCAAATAAAAACTCGAAGACTAAACAACTCAAATCTTTCTATTTTTGTGTTGGATCCACAATTAATCCTATGGATCCTTAGGATTGGGATATTCTTTTAGATCATGTAGTTTCCTGGATCGAGAAAAATCGGATTCAGTTGTCAACTTTCCCTATCGAAAATAGGATTGACTACGGATCCAAGCCATAGCAAATGGTTTCATAAAACCACACGATTTTCCCGATCTAAATCAAGCAGGTTTTACATGAAGAAGATTTGGTTCAGCGTGTTCTATTCGATACGGGTAGGAGAAGAACCCGACCTGGTTTTATTAAAATAATAGAGGAAGCAAAAGTGTGGAAGCGGCCTTGGTTGATGGTGCATGGGCTTGTTGTGGGTTAACCGACGCCATATGCTTATGTGGATGGTGAGGTGGCACCCACTAACAGAGGCGAAGGATAAGAAGGGCCAAGGGTGGCCCTCGCCCCCCTGTTTTCTGGCGCAGTGGTATAAATTTGTGATTTTCATAGGTAAATTGAGTCCGGGTTGAGTCCGGCCCCCACCGATTTGCCACTACCGATCGAAAAAAATTGAGTCCGGCCCCCACTAATTCCGAAACCAAGCTTCGCCACTACCCACTAACACCCATAATGTGTGGTCTTATAGATAGTAATATAATTTCAATATTGATTAATATTTTAAAAAGGAGAAAACATATTACAACTAATTTTTTTTTTAATCGTAATGCTTACATTCCTACTCTACATTAGACCAATATACGAAATTACTCCATTTTTTAGTAGTGGTAGATAGATAATAGATATTATAATTTAGTCAAGGTTTAATTTAAATAATTTAACATAGTTTATTCTGGTATCATAAGTTATATAAGTGTCGGTAAAGTGCCGGTAATCGAATATTGCTGCCGGTATCGCTATTATCGAAACCGGTACTGGTGTTTGCATGGTTTTGATCAATGTAAACACGAATAAATGTTTTTGATCTTTTCTTTTGGTTACTCTCATTAGTGTTGGTACCATAACAACCAAATAGATACCAAACTATTTTTACCGCGTAGCGTGAGGAAATTACCTAGTTATTATTATCATTAGATAAGTGTAAGTCTTTAAAATGACATATGAAAAAAAAAATTAGGTGCATAAAGTCAACATCTTGGATTAATTAGTTCTTAAACTTGCTAAGTTACATCAAAATAGAGGGTAGACGGGTAATAAGCTGCACCGCCACCCCTTTCTGAATCGCGAATCCTATTCTACCAAATACAAACCCTGCCCCCTGGAGCTTAACTATTGTTGTGGACAACACGTTGAACCCTGGTCAAGAAACGAGTAGCTTCTGGTGCTAGGGAGCCGAAGGTATCAAAGGCCAAGGGGACAAAGACATGTTGGTTCTCTACACAAGCTTTAGCGTGCTTATCTACTTTCTTCGATTCCACCTTTCTTGATGCTTGTCCAACTACAAACCCGTTTTCTCTTAAACCAGCCAAAGGAGATACCTCCCATAAGGTCCACACAAGCATGTTTCCCCCTGGTCCAACCAAAGACGAGCAGATCCGCTAGTCGCATAGTAGATCTCCCTTCTGTAGGGTCCGTGAGAAAATTCGCAGGGCCTCCTTATTGGCAGAAATCCCCGCTCTTCTCAAGATGTCCCACAAAACGTCTCTCACCCAATCATGTCGGTATTTGAAACCGAGAAGCTCTTTGCAATGAACTGTGTGCTCCCCATATTTATCCATACAAGCTTTACGGCAGATCGTGCAAGTTTCATCTTCCGGATACATAGGGATCATCAACCGGTATTTGAGGATAGTCCTGTACTTAACTGCAGACATGCATTGGCCCAAACCCTCAATTGGGATAACGGTAAAAAAATCCTGAGCGTGGGGACCCTTCAGGCATTCAATCACCGCCTTCTGACGGGGGACACTCAAACACTTCTCCCAGGCTCTGAGTGATTTTGCCAAACAGGGCATTCGCCAAAGTTTTTTGTGGCTTTGAGGGGGCGGTGTCCTTATTAGAAGTACCACCAATATCAAAGTCTAGGAGAGAGACATTTAAGCGTTCAAGTGCTTGCTGATAGTCCGGGTCAAGCCCGACGACCCCACTGTACCGAAGGATATGATCCTGTAGTTTCTAGGACTGGGCTGTAGATGCCACAAAGGCATAAACCCCAACATCTCTAGCTGAAAGGAGGCCTAGACCATCTAGCCGCATCAGTAGCGATGCCAATCGCCACTGGAGGTCACCGAAGAAGGGGCCACCACACACAACTATGTTTTCAATAGGCTCCCTGAGGCCATCATCAAAACGAGATACTGCATCCACTATCAAATGTGGCTGACAAGTCCGCAACCCAAAAAGGAGCTTAGCAACCCCCATGCATGACCTGAGCGGGAGGTGTTCACTTTGGGAATCCCTAAGGCGAGGCAAAAGTTTCATAAGGTCAACCGCACCCGAGGCCCGCCGCCCTGCCAACTCTCCAATAAAGTTAGGGTCTCGGCTAACAGCTTCACCAAGGAGTTTAACCCGCTTCTCTGGTCTACCAATTCCTCTTGGAAAAAGCCCATCTTGGACTTTCAGCCTGTCACATGTCGGCCAAAAGACCTATGTTTTCTTAATATTGAGATGAAGCCCAAGAGATGACCCCCTCCGTGTTGATGATGTCTAGAGCCTTAGCAACCTCAGATGCATTACCTATAATCGTTCCATCATCCAAATACCAAGCATTAAACGGGGGTTACAACGTTCCTCAACCCGTAGAATAAGGGGGTGCAATGCAAGAGCAAAGAGAATGGGTCACAAAGGATCTCCTTGTTGTATCCCAGTAGTAGCCCCAATACATTCATTACCCACGTACAACCTAGCAGGCTGGGCGTAAAGAAACTAGAACCATCGATAGATAGACGAAGAATGTTGGTGGATCTCTTGGAGGTAGACCATACCGTATTGAAGGCGTTGAAGAAGTCCACCGTAATAGTGCCAAGAAACATTTTCCTTTCTTCAAAATATCCTTGCCAGCTAATATCCAATAAAACACGTATGATAATCCATTTACCAATTATTATTTTCCCGTTACATTGAAATTATTAAATCAAAATATGATTCCAATTCAAAAACAAAACGCCAAAATTTGGACACTTTTTTTCAACACTCAACAAACTCTTTACTTCAACATGTACATTTTTAGGTATCAACAATATTTTAAAAATTTAACCAGCCAACCTTCATCTTCTAGCAAACCATTCTCTAAAATAATTACAGAAAAAAGATTGGTGAAATGGGCTTGAGATAAAGATTCAAGTTTGACTTTTTCAAAGTCAAAGTTGATAAAAGTGTTTATTAATGTGAATCTTGATTTTGGATTGTTTTGTAAATTGAACAAATGGGTATTTGTTTCAGTTCTGAGTATGATCAAGATCATTCATTCCAGTTGAATAAAGGTACAAACTTTATAAATTTTTAATTCATATTCTTGATTCTTGAGTATATTGAGTGATGTTTGGTTAAAGAATCATGGATTGTGGTTTCAAGATTATGTTAAAGTTAATCCGGATACCTTTGGTTCCTTGGCCTCGGAAGCTGTCCGTTTCCTGACCTGTGTCCAACGGGTTATTCACATCAACATTTCGACCCTTAAGGGACAAGGGTTTGTTTTTAGTAGACTAGGATTTGCGATCCAGAGAAGGGTGGCGGCGCAGCTTGTTGGCCGTCTACTTGCTGTTTGGTTGATTAAGTGCTGAATTATTAAGAGGTCTGAATGTAAGAGGTCTGAATGGTTATGTTTGAATTATTAAGTTGGACCTCTTAATGGTTAATTTTCTTATCCCACATTGGTAGGAGAGTATCATTAAGGTTCAGTGTAGTTCAGTCTTAATGGTTCAGCAACATCCCAAATCTTAATGGTTCAGCTTTAACCATTCCATTCAGAAGCTGAAACAAACGCGCTGAATGATTCAGAGCCTCATTAAGAGGCTTACTAAACAGCCCCTTAATGTAATTTGCCGTTTATAAAAATATTCATTAAAAAAATCTGGATATGGAAGTGTATTATGTATGTATGCTTTGATGGGATATTGAATATCTTGAATGGTATATGCATTGTGAAAATAATCTACTTGATTAAGTTTGGTTAGCTTTTTCAAGATGTGATTGATCCACTTTATAATTCAAAATAAGTTGCTATAAAGTTACTTTACAACACATCCAAGCATCCATTCTTGACTGACTTCATGTGGGTTATAAAAATGAATATATAATTTGATTTGATTGGGTGTGAGTACCTGACACGAAATTTACGGGTTTGGGTTTAGTTTACATGGGTTTTTGTCCGTTTGGGTAGACTATAAGTTGTGAATAACCTAACAGGTTAGTGTCAGTTTGGGTCGAACCCTTAAAACTCATTTAGCCGAATGAGTTGGTCTCGGGTTAACTCAATGGGTTCATGCCTCATGTGTTGACATGTTTATTTTTATAAATTTTTTTAAAGATATTTTATGTCACATAAATTGTAATTTTGAAGTACATATTTTTTTTTAGTATTCATGAAACTGCCCTTGTCGTAAACTCGTAAGCATGGTGGTCGTGTTTGGGTCCGTGTGTCTGACATGTTTTTTTCACGTTCGACTCACTAATTTGCGAATTCGACAAAGTTTCAGGAGAAATGGGATCACATCCAACCAAAGAAAAATCTACATCTCAAATTAAACCAAGCACATTGGAGTCACCGAGTATTAAAAGTCCTCGGGCTGCAATGATAATCACCAAAGATGTTAAAGATCTTCGCACGAATCCAGGATATGGTAATCTTGAAATCTTTACGTATGAAGAGATGCGAATGGCCACCAAACTCTTTAAATCAGATCAAGTTCTTGGTGAGGGTGGATTTGGAATTGTTTATAAAGGCGTTATAGATGAACATGTGAGGACCGGTTATTCTACAATCCATGTTGCCATTAAAGAACTCGATCCAGAAGGAATCCAAGGCGATAGGGAGTGGCTGGTACGTGCAACACATGGTGTTTCGCTGTTGTTTTTTTACCATTAATAGGAATTTGCCATCTGAAATTGATTATAATGTGACTCCCGCGTAAACTACTTAAAAGTGACGTCAGTACGTAACCAATTTTTAGTAGAGAACCTTAAGAACCGCATAAGTTGTTTGTGCCATTTGCTTTAACTATGATGCATAAGGTTATTATGTAACCACATGCCTCCCGCTGTATCCCAAAAGCATTAGATACAAGCTGGGCTTAAAAAAGCACGCCTGAGGCGCGCCTAGGCGCAAGGCGCAGCCTAGGGCGCCTCAGGGCTTTGCGCCTATCCTTTTTCTCAAAGGCGCACACCTCAGGCGCTTTTTTGTCAGATTTCAAGCGCTTTTCTCCCTGAGGTGCGCGCCTCACGTACCTTGGGTATTTTTTTATGCATAAAAATGTTGTACCTTGGTGTTTTTGGCTTGTACATATAGGTAAAATCACATAAAAACCTTATTTATAGCTATATTTTGGGTAAACGAAGTTAAAAACTCATCGAATAAATATGGGAGATATAAAAAAAAGTATATAATTATTGTGCGCTTCGGGTACGAAAATCCCACGCTTTTTGCGCTTCGCGCGATGCGCTTAGACCTCGTCGCTTTTGTGCGCCTAGCGCTTTTTAAAACCAAGGATACAAGTTGTTTATGCGGGTCTCGCAGTTCCTTACTTAAAAGTGATCATGTATTAAGCATGTCGCTATTTCTTAATTTTTATGCAGGCTGAGGTCAACTATTTAGGACAGCTGCAACACCCTAATCTAGTGAAGCTTATTGGTTATTGCTGCGAGGAAGATCACCGTCTTTTGGTGTACGAATATATGTCATCTGGCAGCCTGGAGAACCATCTTTTTCGCCGTGAGTATCTAACATTTCTAGACATTTGATTATTTTAAGGATGTTTGGAAATAGTGTGGTGTTACTAACATTTCTATCCATGTAAAAAGGAATATCTGAAACTTTGACTTGGTCAAGGAGAATGAAGATAGCTTTGCATGCTGCAAAAGGGCTTGCTTTTCTTCATGATGCAGAGAGGCCCGTTATCTATCGCGATTTCAAAACGTCAAATATCTTGTTAGATGTGGTTAGTCAAATTAACTCACTCTACTTAATAACTTATGACAATTGCTGCGTAACTTTTGTGTATCGCTTATGAGTCAATTTAACTTAACTAAAATTATGCAATGGGTCAGTTTGGGTCTACTTCAATTATACAACGGGTAATTTTGGATCTGCTACAATTATACAACGGGTCAATTTGATCAACAATATTACGCTATTTTCCAACTTATTCTCAAGGAAAAGCTAAATTTGCAGGACTTCAATGCAAAATTGTCAGACTTTGGACTTGCGAAGGATGGGCCAATGGGAGATCAAACTCACGTATCAACACGAGTTATGGGTACTTATGGATATGCAGCTCCAGAGTATATCATGACCGGTGAGTCACGCAATAGCATAAACTAGTTCTATAATAACTTTTTGACACTTTACCATGGTTTTTCTTTTTCTTTTTTTTTATCATTTTAAAAACTTTTTTTTAGATATTTTCATGTTTTTCAAAGCACCACTAAAATTGTCTGTTCTTTATCCTTTCTTTCAAGTATTTGTGTGCTAAAGAACTTGATTGGTCTATTGAAAACAGAGCTGTTCTTATTAGTTTAGTATCAACGCGTTTACTCATAAACGAGTCAATTCGGCTCTAAAAAGACACCAAGCCAAATGGGTCTATCGGGTAGATGCTCGTCTGCAATCTATTTTAACACATATAACCTCCTAAATATTTTTTATCCAAAAGATTTAGACTAACTTTTCTTTTAATCAAACTCAAACATATTAATTATTTACCTGTTACCACCTTAGTTTCTAGACAGGGGCGGACCTAGTTAATAACTAGGTGCCGCATCCGTTGCTGCTCAACTTCGCGCGCGTAGTGGAAAATTTGTTTTTTTTTTACAAAATTTGGAAAACGTTGCTACTAAAATGAAAAAAAAATGAAAAACGTTACTACTGAAATTCATTTCTAGATCCGCCACTGTTTCTAGATGTGTAACATGAAGTAAAGAAAGTTTATTTATGATGAAACTGCCAGGGCATTTGACAGCTAGAAGTGATATATATGGGTTTGGAGTGGTGCTTCTTGAAATGCTGATTGGTAGGAAAGCCATGGACAAGAGTAGGCCGAGCCACGAGCACAACCTGGTTGATTGGGCTAGACCGCTCCTGACCCACGAAAAGAAATGTCTGAAAATTCTAGATCCCAGAATGGACGGTCAATACTTACCCAAGGCTGCGATAAAAGTAGCCAATTTAGCTCACAAATGTATCAGCCAAAACCCGAAAGGTAGGCCCACTGTGAGTCATATTGTTCAAGTACTTGAATCTCTGTAGGTCAACTACGCGAGGCTTGTGATGAACGTTGAGTAATGCGCGTGTTGTTTATGTTGCCAGGGAAGTTTCTACGAAAGCGATGTCTTTATGTCTTGTTTTGATTATCTTTAGCTAAGAATAATAGAAGCTTTGTTATAAGTTGTAAATACTTGAGATGTAACAAACATTGCTTTGATAAAATGAAATTTTGGATATTGAAATGTAATATTTGTCAAGTGCATCAAAGGTTGTTTTTTTTTAACGGCCAACAAAATTCACCAAGAACTCCCTTCGGAGTCCCTACTCAGTATAAACTGAGTGGCTATCATAGTATAACAACATCAAGTCCTCATAAACAACCCCGAGTTCTCTTAGTAGACGATGAACACATATCATTTATGAGGTGACATCTATCGTAGCTCTATACACTTAACGCAGTACTTAATCTAGGCAATGTGTGTTGCTTCTTACTCTTCCTGGACACGAGATTTCCTCCAACAAACACAAAATAACCTGTCATAGACCGTTGTGAGATATCCTGCTCAATCTGCATGCGAGACTCCTGATATCTGTTTATCTCGCTTCTGGACAACTACACCATCTGTGTCATTTCGGATCCTTTATTAGGCTCTCGTTCTATAGATGGAACTTCCTTGGAAGCATTGGGCTATATATATACAGTTTGAGCTCTCTTAAGTTAAAAATTAAAACAAAAAACCGTTCCCATACATCGTCCGCGGGGGGGGGTTGGAGAAGAAGAAAAACACATGAAAAGCACTTAGCATTTCTAATTAATTTCGCTTTCAATACAAGTCTATACACACTCTATGCTCTAACACAATTTCATCATCATCATCTTAACACAAAACTAACATTTAAAATTCTCAAACTACCAAGATATAAACCCTCAACCATTTCTCTAAAATCTCAAACATTTATCATATTCAGCACTTAGTTCCTATGACTATGTAAGAACATATAGAACAAACTTCCTATCATCAATGAATGTTACAACTTCTGTTTTTTAGACATCTGAACTACTGCAAGTTGGATTTTGAACAACATTGTTCCCGCCAAAATCTCCATCCAGACTCATTTGTTGTACTTCTTGAGGTGACAAGATTTTTATGCAGCGTACGCAACTCACAAACTCCCTGTACCGATCATAAGATATATATCACAAAGACAAAAAAAATATATATATATAAAAAAACGGGTATGCATCTTCAAAGACATTTGAGACTTGTTGTAGTGTGATCGAGTTGATTTGACCCGTTAACACTTTTGTCCTTTTCTTGCGTTTTACAAAAATTTAGTTAACGTTATTACATAAAGACGATAATCGATGTTTTGGAATAAAAAGAGATTATAACTTATAATATAGCGAGTCAACCAAACCCAACCCACGTGTGTTTTTTTTAAAGTAGCCCATTTTGACCCGTTACCCAATCTGCGTGTGTATGTATAAGAGAATAATATGGACGTACTCCCAAGGGTCGTCTCCAACTAGGAGAACATCAGTTTCATGATCCACATAGACAAGTTTCCAACCAACTCGTTGCCTATCCTCCAGTTGACCCTCTATCCCAAACCGTCGAGCCAGGTCTTGTTTAAGCTCCTCATAGCCCGAATAAGCAGAGATATCAATTGATCTTCCCACAGCTCCACGCTTATAGACCTGCACATTCAATATAAAAAAAAATCAAAAAGTTAGCCCCCATGATGCATAGGTATAAGAAAGTAAACTATATAAGTAGTCTGACAACAGACCTTTGTATATGTCCGCTTTCGTTGAAACTGTTGTGGCGGTGCAGCCCACACATCACTGTCCAACAAGTTGCTATCGTTCAACGTGGAGTCAATGGGATTGAAATCCATATCTGGAACTCCAAATGACTGAGAAATCATGCCTCCGTTTGACCCTTTTGTGGTCAAAGGGTCAAGAATCATTGATGGCATTCCGAAATTATTATCCATGCTTGCCCCGGTTGGAATTTCAGTTCTGGGATCATCTTGAATTGTGTCTCTAAGTGGGTCAGATTGCAAATGATGATCGCTTTGAGGAATGCTAACCGAAGTGGCTGAAGACGAACTATCCAAGAAATCCATCTGGGCTCCGTTAATATTGTTGTTCAAGTACGTAAGCGGGGTTAAAAATCCTTGGTTTTGAGTTTTTGAGGTGTTGACTGATGGAGAATCTTTAACAAAGTTGACGTTTTCGGATACATGTTGACTTTCTATACCGTTATTTATCATGATCTCTTCACCGCCGATGGTTGTGCTGGCGTACGACCTACTATTTATCATTGATGACACCATAGTCGGGCAGTTATTTGTTGAAGGTGAGGTGGAACATGATGGGACATCGTCTGTGATCCCAGATTGACCACCTATACCTGCAGCCCACGTCTGATTGGTTGGATGAATCTTTTGTTGCGGAGAAAGATGGGAAAACCGAAGATTTGCTTGGCTGTTGTTTCTTGACATTTGTTGAGACAATGGTGTGTTGTGTGTTTCAGGTGGCATGTCCGTCGTTTGACTTGTTGATAATGACCGCGTAAAACTTTGACTTTGACCAACATTTACTAACGGCTTTTCGTGATCTTGTTGCGGTGCAGACTGATGACCCGATAGTGATTGTTGCTGCTGACGAAGCTTCTGGAGAAGTTGAAGAGGAATTTGATTATTGGGCATCTGTAACTGTTGACTAATTTGTTGATCCGAATATTGTGGCTGCAACAAGCTGTTCTGTTGACTTTGACTTTGGCTTTGACTTTGGCTTTGACTTTGACTTTGACTCATGGCCGTCATCTGCTGCTGTTGTTGAAGGCTTCTGTACGGATTATTGTTCTGCATTGACGACTGCTGCTGAAGTAAATTTTGAGGATGAAATTGCGACTGAATATGGTTTTGAGGCTGCGATTGATTGATCAAATTTTGTCGATTCAGTTGTTGACTTGGATCAGTCAACTGTTGATGAGGCTGCATCATTGAGGCTAATGGGCTCATGGAAACAGCTTGTGGCAGTTTCTGTAACGGGTCAAGCGGCATTGTGGACCTTTGACTATTGTACTGCAAGTTGTTTTGAGTAAGCATTTGTGCTGCACCGTAGTTTTGCAAAAGAGATCCAGATAACGGGTTCAACGAACTTGGTTGGACCGAGTTAGAAAGTGAAGAGCTTTGCTGCATGTTCATCCACTGGACCAGACTTAAACCGGAATCTTTTGTAGACATATCTTCACCTAACCAAGGCATGGTTCTCTTGAATAAATTGTCAATGTCTGTCGATTCGTCGTCTGTAGATTTGTAAGGGTGGTCATCAATGATCAAACCATCAGAATATGTTAAAAACATTCTTCAAATAGTAATTATCGGCTTTTACTTTTACGCTTTTTACGTATTTTTATATCGCTAGTAACAATCATTGTTGACTTGAAAGTTACTACTCTTTAAGTTCTAATCATACTTTTTGCAGGACAACAAAAGAATATATGTCATAAGGTATTGTGTCTTTTATCATTTTATGTACTTTTATGATTGTATGATGGGGGCTACACAATGACGAAAAGTTTATATAATACGCTTTTAGTCAAACGGAGTCAACGTACCTAGCATTCCTGGTTGTCTTGGACGCTTTGGTCTGTAGAAAGGAGGCGTTGGACATATGAAAAAAGGAGCGGTCACAGGTTCAATCTCCCAAACTGAAACACGGGTTCGCCTTTCCCCGCCAGTCGACTCATCCCACCCAACCTACATGCAATTATTTAACGGTTATATATAAGAAATTAGAAGTACTATACGTGTGAAAAACCAATCCATAGTCCATACAGTTCACTTATTAACGGGTTGATTCAGGTTGTGTTTATTCCCTTAATGGGTCAAACATGAGCAACTTAAAAATAATGTATAACTTTTTTTCTAATATAATTTAAACAAAAAGTATTTCGAACCCGACTGTTATATAAAATACCTGCAGGTTTCGCCATTGTGAGTTCTTCCAATTAACAGGATCAAGATCACTAATGCCTGTAACTGTACCCATGTACCTACAGTTTACAAACTTTAAGGTTTAAAGTTCTAGTAACATAAACAAATATCTTTTAAACGCGTAAAATATAAGATTAATACCTTCTTGTCCCTGATTCCTCGGTTTCAAACATCATCCTGAACCGCATGCCGAGTGATATTTGGTTACTGCACACAGCTTTATAATACTTGGCTAATGGAATAACAAATTCCGAAGGACTAGCCCTGTATTTTAAATACGAATTAAGTTTTAGACGAATACTAGTTCATTTTATTTATGAATGTTAGTTAATTATTTAATTACCTCGGATTATAAAACACAGTGAATGGGCTGTTGTTTGCAGCTGCATGAGCAGCAGCAGCCAAGATTCCAATATGCATACTATCACTGGATAAAACCGATGACGATAAATTGGCCGGTTGTCTGTTAGCTCGTCTTATACCCAATAGCAGCTGCTGATTTTCATCCCTGTTATACGCCGAAGAAATTACTAAAAAAAAGGTTGATAATTTCAATTTATTTTCTTTCTATCCATTCATACAATTATATATGTACCATGTATTTAGTGCTGGGTTTTAAAAAGCGCGCCAAGGCGCAGCCTAGGGCGCCTCAGAGCTATGCGCCTATCCTTTTTCCCAAAGGCGCGCGCCTCACGCGCTTTTGCTTTTTTGTCAAAATTTTAGTCGCTTTTCACCTGAGTACACAGGGTATTTTTTATGCATAAAAATGTTGTACCTTGGCGTTTTTGGCTTGTACATATAGGTAAAATCATGTAAAAACCTTATTTATAGCTACATTTTGGGTAAATGAAGCTAAAAACTCATGAAATACATATGGGATATAAAAAAAATTATATGATTAGTGTGCGCTTCGGGTACAAAAATCCCACGCTTTTTGCGCTTTGCGCTTCGCGCGATGCACTTAGACCTCATCGTTTTTGTGCGGCTAGCGCTTTTTAAAACCAAAGATTTAGTGGCATTACCTTATAAACAAGACTGCGTCTCCAGCGAAAAGCTTTTTACCACTAACAAATAGACTCCAACCAGTTGTGAGCAAGTGACGCTTTGGTTGTCCTAAATTATATGTTATGAACGTTATCATCTATACCCAAAAGAAAGGTTCCTATTATTAATCGTCATGACAATGATAAACTTACCGCGATAAATATGACGAAATGTCCATTGGGTATCATGTAAGTCCCTTGCTACAAGTTCTTGTACAGGTGGTTGCATCGAAAAGTCCTATATAAAAGAACTTGGTTAAGTTGATATTTCAAGAATTAACTAAAAAGGAAATAGGTCAAACGGGTCGTGCTTTTAAATGCGCAAGTTATTTCAAACTGTTTTATTTTTATACTATAGTTTTTGTAATCATATTCATAATTATTAATAAAAATAAAGTTACAAAAGTTATGGACAAAAAGTGTTACGGGTCAACTAGATTTTAAAATGTTACAAATACACGATAAGGAAATTAGCGCACCAGAGGAGGGAATATTTTTTCAGCTGCTCGGCGAGGTACAGAGAATCCTCCATGAGTGCTCGTGTCACTTGCCGTCAATGTTTTGCAGAAAAACTGTGTTTGTGGCTTATTTATTTTCATAGAAAGATCTGACCTCAACAATGCCTCCTTGTCAAACTGTTTAATATCATAAACCAAACCAACAATATTATCTGATTAATCAACACTAAAACATTTAGCTAAACGAGTTACAACAGAGTCATTATTCAAGTCCATACCGAAGGAACAGGCTGGAGAGTCATCTGAGCATATACTTCATCTGTTTCGGGGTCAGCCTAAAAAATAATAATGGAAAATAACTGAAAACCAAAGATTTTATCTGATAAGGTGACAGTTGGTTATATGAATAATAATCTTCATACGTGCAACGTGACGCTATGAACAATGCATAACAGCTTTGACTGGAGATTTGAATAGTTTGGAATTTGAGCATCAACGTCCTTTTTCATAGATGCTGCAACCTGTAAGCGCGTATCATTACAACGTTGCTAAAACCGTTTATTCAAATATAACGAACATGTGTTCAGTAATTAGAATCACATAAAAAGTTGTAATATGATAGGCAGTTTAAGATAGTGTTTCGACGTGCTTCTACTGTTAACATTAATACTGTCAACGCATTTTGGGTGCATTGGCTATGGATGAGAGGAAAACGTCGCAGTTAAGTGTGTTAGGGAGATGTTACAAAATGGGCGAATTGGTGAACTTATTTTACCTTTGCACGTTTGATAGACGTTTTCATCACTACAGACATGAAGTTAAATCACCTGGTCGCTCAAACAACAAAGCATCATTATTGCGATTCCAAGTCATCTGGGTTTTAAAAAGTGCGCCTCGAGGCGCAGCCTAGGGCGCCTCAGGGCTTTGCGCCTACCCATTTTCCCAAAGGCGCAAAGCGCATTTTTTGACATCAGTCGCTTTTGGCCCTGAGGCGCGCGCCTCTAGTACACCAAGTATTTTTATGCATAAAAATGTTGTACCTTAGTGTTTTTGGCTTGTACATATAGGTAAAATCATATAAAAACCTTATTTATAGCTATATGTTGGGTAAATGAAGCTAAAAACCTATGTGATATATAAAAAAAATTATATAATTAGTGTGCGCTTCGGGTACGAAAATCCCACGCTTTTTCTGCGCTTTGCGCGATGCGCTTAGACCTCGTCGTTTTTGTGCACCTAGCGCTTTTTAAAACCAAGCACGTTATAATAATCAGATAATCAGTTTCGAAATGGAAATCCTAACAACCTAATATATTACTCCTGGCTAAAGCCAATGTCACACCTCTATTTTATTACTAACTGGATTAATATAAGCCAACTACCTTCTGATGGGTACTAACAACTATTCTAGTTTTACCATTAATATATAGCAAATATAAAATCCTAACATAATTATATAGTGGTATGATATTGACAGCAATATGATATAAAGAAAATCTCATTAAAAAGTCTAGATAAAAATAAATGTGACATAACTTTAATAGATAGTGACTTGTACCACCTCATGCATTAAGAATTGTGTACTTTATAATCGTTACTGAAGTTGAAAAAATTAGAATAAAATGACCTAATTGCCCTTGTCATCATTAACAACCTAGCCAGAGATTCTCTCTCACCAACCATCACCATGCCAGGGCACTTTAGCGAATATTACATTTGTTTTCGTTTGATTCTAATGAAACAGTCATGATAGTAGATACTTATTAAAACCGGCTAATACCATTTAAAAAAATTTTAAAAATAAAAAACTTTTTAGTTATTATTATTTTCTAACAAATGTAAGAACTTTAATATAAAAAATATAGTTTAATAGCTAAAATTTTGAGTTACTCTTCCTAGAAACTAAAAAGTTTTTTATTTTTTAAAATTTTTTAAATGGTATAAGCCGGTTTTAATACATATATTTGTTATGTTTTCTTTAAGTATAATCTATAACAATGTCCGCTTAAATAATCAATACATTATGTACAACTATTTATACTGTTTTTACACTTCTCAACATGATTATGGTTATGACAATAACGTATGCCTTATCATGAATAATAATAAGTATAATTATTATTGATTTATTGTTCAAATTACTCTTGGACCCACATGCTTGTACCGTACAACAAAAATAAAACCATATATCCACCGTCATAATTTTTTTAACGGCTAATTGGAATCACCAAAGGCCACTGGAGTATCATCATGTCACCAGTGTTGCCACGCGATCTATTCCACCACCAAGTCACCAATTCAGGAGGAAACGCATAATTATGAGAAAACCCCCTTATAAGATTCGAACTTAGTACCTTATAGTCCATAAGTTTTATCCCACCACCATCATAATATAACACAAATCAAATTAAGTGGCACACTTCACGGCCAACTTATACGGTACAACCAAGTTACACAATACAACTTATTATTATTAATCATGCACAGAAAACCATAAAAACTAAAATAGAAAAATGCTAAATCAAGCAACAGCGCACGTTAGCCAGCGTAATATAGCAACAATAATATTAATAACCAACCTGTTCACTATGCCCTTGAGGAAAGTACACAACGTGTGTTCCGGCTGCCGGTAACTCCACCAGAGGCCCAGCACACGTCTGCCATAGCTCTGGATTAATAATATTTTTCTTCTCTCCACCTGTTTGCAAAATGCAACATTTAATATCAAATTTGTCGATCGAAAGGCGTCTTAGAGCCCGTGCAGGGTGGACGACTACACATGACTCGTTTTCTTTTTTTGAACGGCATCTCGCTCAGGGCTATACATGAGCATAGTCCGGCCGACGTGGGATTCGAACCGGGCACTCCAGGGTAGGAAACAGGCTAAGCCTGAAAACCTCTCACCTCACCTGCAGCCAGTGGGAATCGAACATGGCTCTCCAAAGAGAAACCAAGTTCTTTCCACCACTAGACCACAGGGTCATTGGCACATGACTCGTTTTCTACATAGCCAAATTTCTTTTTATTTTTTAAGGTTGATTAAGATTAAGAAACATATTATAAAACATAAATAATGAAAAAAAATTTAAATGCTAGAAGAGGCTCACGATTCGTTTAACTAAGTAAGATAGGTTGGTTTGTCGCAACAATTTTGTTTTGTTTATCATTATAACAATTAACGTTATACAAACTAATTTATTCGAAATACACGAAACAAGATTCATTTATGTAAAACAAGTCGGTTTGTCGCACTAATTTTGTTTTGTTTTGTTTATTGTTATAACAATTATCGTTGTACAAATTAATTTTACTCACAGTACACAAAACAATAAGATTTATTAACCATGTAAAATAAGTCATTTCGCCGCATCAGTTTTGTTTATTGCCATAACATTTATCGTTAACCTAAACAATTCTATTCAAAATCCGCAAACAAAATGATTAATAACAAAACATGAATAATAAAGAGTTATCAACAAGCTTGCTTCTGAAAATGCTAGAAGAGTCTCACGATTCATTTAACTACGTAAGATAAATTGGTTTGCTACAACTAACTTATTATTATGTATATTGTTATAACAATTATCGTCGTATTAACAAATTTTATTCAAAATAAACAAAAAATAATTCAAAAAATATTCTTTTAAGATGATTTTAAAGTTATAACAACTCAATGAAACCAAAAAAAACATACACATAGAAGATCATAAACTAACCTTCACACTGTGAATTATCTGCAGTCACCGCCATCTTCATAACAAGCTAAAATTCAAACCACTAATAATATTAAGCTTACAAAAGCAACAAAAAGCTACTGGGAATTCATGGGTATTATTAGAAAGTTGATGAAAAGGTGAATGTGGCGGTGCTACGGCGGAGTATGCCGGAAAAGGAGGAGAGAGAGGATATTATTTTTATAGAAAATGTGGCCGGAAAGAGGGACAAGAAGAAGACCGGAGTAACTTTAAAAAAGGAGAGTTTGCTAAGTATTGTAGAGACCAATGCTGCAGGTGTGCCCCACAAATACTCTCTCTCTAGAAATGGTTTCTCTCTCTAGAAAACTGTGTATGTATGTATGTATCTATCTATTTGTGTGTTGTGGGGACGAAGGGACTGACTAAACAAAGTAGAGAAAGGGGAGCTTTCTAGGTTGACCATTACAAGGGTTGTTTGGTAATTTACTACTTGTTTAACAGTTTAATAAATATTTAATTATTAATTATTAAATCCTTTAACATTAACTCTTTTTCTTTTAAAGTGTCATCAGATTGAAGTCAATACCATTGCGCTAGCAGAGATACTGGTAGGCAATGATAAAATACTCAGGATCATGGATTTGATTTTTTAGCCAGCAGACGGGTTTTACCGGTAATTTCAACGTCGTGTTTATGGGTGGGTGGATTACCGGGTTTTCTCCTGAATTGGTGTTTGACAACTCAAATACTCTCGGTTTGATTTGTTGGCTGTTAAAAAATACATTGCGCTCGTAGAGTTATATTGGTGGGCAATGATAGAAGACTGGGGATCTTGGGTTAAATTCTTGAGCCAGCAGACGGTTTTATCAGTAATTTCACTGTCGTAATTACGAGCGGATGGGTTACCGGGTTTCGCCGAAATTGGTGTTTGACAACTCAGGTACTCTCGGTTTAATTTGTTAGCCGTTATAAAAAATTATCAAATAGAGTTTAAGGAGGATGTATGATATATATCTATATATAGGATGTAAAAAGTTGACCAAAATAAATAAATTTAATAAAAAAAAGTATGTTTAATAACATCCATTACAAACTAGGGATGAGCATACAAGGCCCAATACCGATCTCGTCCCAATCCCGATCCTGATATCGTATCGAACCGATACTGAACCGAGGGGTTTCGGGATCGGTACCCATATTTATGGATTTTCGGTTTCGGTATTATCGGTACGGGATCGGTATGGTATCAGTATTTTAAGGTAAAATACCGATACCATACCGGTACTGTACCGATACCGAACCGATACCGTACCGTATGTGTTCGGTATCGGTATTGTTTTTTTGGACTTTTCGGTATCGGTATTGTCAGGATCGGTATCGGTTCGATACTGATACCGTCCCGAGCTCATCCCTATTACAAACAACAAAAGAAAATTTTGACACACCTACTCATTTAACATAAAGGGGACGGGGCGTCACCAGAAATGGTCACGGGTACCTCACTACCAGCTCGGTAACACCGTCGCCACCAGTGATGGTAGGGGTCCCGTGAACCGTTTCCTGGTTCTATCTAACGGGGCTGGTAACCGTGTATTTTTTTAATTTTGAATTAGTATAATTCAATTTTTTATTATAACCGACAGTTTTATTAGTCAAGCCAGATTTTCGTTATTGTTTTTTTATTTAAATCGTGTGTTTTAAACATAAATTAAAACAAAAACATAAAACATAAAACATAATTCATTAATATTAAACATAAATAAAAATACATCAAAACATAAAAAAAATAAAGCTTAAAGTTGATGCATGAGTTGCCATGGCTGGACATGTTCAAACGTGTCGTGGTAACGGTGCGCTCGTAGTAGGTTGTCCACAATCACATTTGTTGTTGAGATCGGTCCATTTCCTTTGCAGGCTCTCGATTGTGCGGTCGCTTTGGCCGATTTGTTGGTTGAAGTCGGCTAAGACACGGTCCCAGAACCCTGTCCCCCCCCCCCTCCCTGAGCCCCTGCGGGGTTGGCGTTGCTAGGATGGCTCGTTGTGTGCGTTACGCACACAACTAGAGTCATTTCTTAATTTTCGGTCCATCGAGTCATTTTGAAGGGTGTGGGTGTTGTTGATGTTGAAGTGTGTTTTCACCACCGTCGTTTATATACACAAAAATCTCAACCGTATTGCATGCAAAATTGAAGTTTTCTGACGGTTAGATGAGACCGATTTTAATGGAAATAAATATTTTTGACCGTATTGGGTGGAGACGGTTATGAGAAATTAAATCGTGCTTACCGTTTGGTGATGAAATTTATAAAACCGTCTGAATTTAAAAAAAAAATGTTTAGATTTGTATTTAAATGGAAAAAAAATCAGTGGAGTGCTGCCTCCAAAAAAGTGTTTCAGTAAAGTAAATCGATGAAGTGATAATGCATAATTGATTAAAATCAGTGAAGTGAAAAAACAATTCTATAAGCGCTCCTCCCCTAATAATGCAATAAGATGTAGAAAAGAAGATTGAGAATTTATTATTATCACAATTTTAATTTATTTTGATAACATTTTTACATGATGCATCCAACTCATTTAACAAGAACTCATGTAGTTAAG
This sequence comes from Ambrosia x helenae, assembly GCA_030844895.1. Classification (NCBI taxonomy): domain Eukaryota; kingdom Viridiplantae; phylum Streptophyta; class Magnoliopsida; order Asterales; family Asteraceae; genus Ambrosia; species Ambrosia x helenae. The sequence goes on from JAUTDX010000298.1 coordinate 167,259, forward strand.
TTGATAAAATACCCCATCTAAAATACTCGCGTTCTCATACTTTTGCACTTAAGAGTTACTTTCTCCGTCCCATTTTAAATGTTTATTTTTGTATTTTTTGTTGTCTCAAATTAAATGTTCATTTCTAAGCAATATCTAGTTTTGCTCATAAAAGACAAAAGACAATCAAAGATTTGAAATAATAACTTAAAATTTTATTGTCATTTTACAACTTAAAGAATATACAATAAGAGATTTCTTAATCTGTGTGTTTGTAGGCCCGTGACATTTAAAATGGGACCGAGGTAGTAAGAAACTTCTTAGTGAAAGCATACGCCATACTTCATTATATATACACAATTATTATATTGAAGTTTCCTGATTTTAGGCTCTAACTAACGCATATCCACAATTCCACATGCTACCCAACAAGAGAATTAAATTTTATAGTACTATTTTTTGTTATAATTACTCCACTATCAACATCACTTTTTGCATCGACATCTTTGCATCTCTTTGTTTTTTTATTAGTATATTATTTTTCTTTTGAATATTTGTAAAAATAAATTAATTTATAAATGAATTAAAATTTATTATGTGTTTGCTTATTTGAAAATAAATGGCATTTTTGTTCTAATAAGAATAAAATAATAAACAGACAAATAAAAATATATTTTATGTTTCTAAAAACAATGAAAAGAACTAGTAGTAGTATTTTATGTTTCTAAAAACAATGAAAACTAATAGTATGTAATTATAAGTAGATACCAAATATTTATACTTTAAAGAACAAAATATAAAAGGTATGCTTGTAATATTAACTTGAAAATTAAATTAAAACTCACTTACATACAATCAAATTTGGTTATATAATCAGTAAAATAATAAAGGTCAGTCAATGTCACAAAAAAAATCACAAAAATAAATAAATAACATCAATCTAATCATACTTTTAAAGGCAAATATCATTAAAAAAACACTAATTTTTTTATTTTTTCTCATTAAAGTCACTTAACATTTTTTTGTGGCCATGTTCATGTTCGTTCGTTTAAACCTATACGAACAATTCACGAACGTAAACGAACGCAAACAAACAGACTTACACAAACATATTCTAACAAACATAAAACAACACAAATAAGCATAATTAAACAAACATAAATGAACACAAATCAGCATAATTGACCAAAGATAAATGAATTAAAGTAGTTTTTTTGTATAAATTGGTTACTAATTACAATTAGTTTCATTAAAAAACTCATTTTATTAGTAGAATGGTCATTTACGAATTAGTAATATTTGTGTAAGTAGTTAAAAACATGTTTTATGTTTGTATTTATATAAATATAACTACTTATGTATATATTGAAATTTAAATGAACATAAATGAATAAACATAAACTAATGTAAATGAACGAACATGAACAAACGTTCATGAACATAAATGAACGAACAAATGGAGTGTTCATGTTTGTTCATATAACTAAACGAATAAAAAATTGTTTGTGTGCGTTCGTTTATTAAATAATTAACGAACTTTCTGCCAAACAAATTCATGAACGTTCAGTTCATTTACATGCCTAGTTATATTTGTCAAACATAATTAACATTTGTCAATATTGGCAAAACATGTCATAACATTAACATAGTCATACCGGCTTATTGATGGGATTGGGTACTAACCATTACGCGGACATACCCAAACCCGGAAGACAACCTAGCGAGTAACTCTCCGCGCAGCAAGGAAACTTCCCCAGCAAGAAAGCCAATAACTGCTCTCCTACAATCATGGAGTGAAGCACGCGCACGGAACGGTAAGAGCGGTAATCGTTCCATGTTTCCTTATTTATAGCTCCCCTTAACTACTTTACTAATATACTTTCAAGGTAGTAGAGACAACCCTAATCGGGCCTGGCCCATTACAATTAGGGTTTTGGGTAATGGTGGCATACGTCCACCTCTATATAAGGGATCATATCCCTAATAGAGAGGACACTTTTTGCTAACCCAAAGAGCTATCACACTTGTTAGTATCTCCATTCACCCCGTTTTTGTGATAAACTACTACCTTGTGTAGTCGTCTCCCTACCCGAATCCAACTTTATTTGCAGGTTAGTCCAATCCAGGAAGTTGCTAGTGAAGGATCAAATCTGTGGAAACCCTAGTCTATCACCCCCTAAGGGAGGTTAAACACATTTTTATTTCATTTAACACAATCATAATTTGTAAGTCTTGATCAAGCAACATAAATCACATTTAAAGTCAATAATGCATAATCAAACTTGGTTAATCATATTTACACTTGGTATAACACAATCAATCATGGTCAGATATAGCTAATTATAGTCATATTTGGTCAGTCTTGGTCAAACATGACCATAAAAGGTCAAACATAGTCATACTGATCAAACATATTTACACTTAATCAAACCCAATTAAAATTAGCAAATTATAGTTGATCTCTCCTAGAGAAGGCCCATGTGGTAAAATCCTTGCTCACGCATGACATTTTATTCGGATGAGACTTCAACTGACGATCTCCCCTAGAGAAAGTTACGGGTCCAAACGATTTGGGTTGGAACAGTACAGGTCAAAATGGTTTCGGGTGGAATCAGTGCTGATCGAAAAGGTACTGATTGGTTTGGATCGAAACGAAACTGGTTTAAATGGTTCGGGTCAAAACAGTTTGGGTCGGAACGGTACGGGTCAAAACGGTTCGAGTTGGAATGGTACAAGTAGAAACGGTTTCGGGTGGAACCGGTGCGGATCGAAAATTGATTTGGGTCGAAACGGCTTGGCTCAAAACGGTTCAGGATGAAAAGTGTGGGTCGAAACGGTTCATGTCAAAATGACGTCAACCAATCGAAAATTCCAATGAATTTACTTGAATTGCTCCAATTTTAGAAGACTTTAATTCCTATATTTAAAGAAATTTGAAGGAATTCATGCCCAATTCTAATTCCAATTCATTTGTCAACCAAACACTTGTAGATTCTTGAGTAACCATCTTACCTAAAGATTTGGAAATTAAATTCAATTCCTTCAAGTTCTATGAACCAACCACCTTCCTTTCAATTCGTGCAAATCAAACGCACCCTTAGGGACAAATTTGCAATGGAAAATTTGATGCAAAACCGTGGCCACAAATGAAGTCACAACAATATATTGTTGCAGATTCATCCCAACATCATCCTGTCACAAACCCGTCCAAAAACATGTTATGGCAAAAGAAATCGTCTCATATCCTTGGCAATTTGTTTATTTATTATACAATTTTTTTTATTAAAACACAAAAGCAACCAGTTGAAACCTGTTGGAAATATGTCCTAGGTTCGTTGCTAATATCAGTCGCAAGTTTATTTCTTTTAGAAAATAAACTAGCAACGAAACTATTTATAGCGATTTTGTTTGTCATAATAAATCCTTGAGAATAGCTTCTATGAAAGGGTTATGAATTTACAAATAGCCTTTATGGTTTTAGTGATTAATCACTTCAAATTCTTTGATTTGGGGATTTAATTATTTTTTCAAATGTTATTCTTATTTTGTTGTTTATCCTATGAAATTTATAACTTCTTAATCTAGAGCATCTTTATTTGTTATTTTGTATTTAAAAATATACAATCAATCTTATTAAAATCATTATGTTTCAGTTTATTCTCTTTTGCCTACATGCATCTCCTACATATATCCTTCTATCTTATTTTGTTTTTTTATTTCTTCAGCATGTGGATCTTATTATTTGATCATGTCAAGACTCCACGACCTTATTTTTTCTTTTTATCATATAAAAATATTAATATATATTAAAAAAATGGGGTTATGACAAAATAATAAAATTATGGATGGACAAAGGCATGTGCAAAGTATGATTGAGAAGACATCATTTATTATATTGTTGTTCTAATTAAAAATAAATAAAGTTAACAATTTTCTTTTGATATTTTATTACTTATCTATCTTTTAATAGGTTGAAAAAGTTAAAGGGTTAGAACACTACCTCAAAATTTAATTGTTTACATAAGCCTACATGGCCGACTCTTTAATATTTTTGGGAACTATGTGTATACATATTGTACTACAAACTTCATTTTGAGCTTTCCCTTAAAAAAGCACATGATAAAATTGTATTCACCATAAATTTAAGGGTTTTTTTATTTTAATAATCATTTTCACACAATTTTCACATATAGATCAACAACCGTCTCAACTAAGAAAATGTTTAGTGACAGTATCAACTTTTAACCTATTTTTTCTCAGTAGTATATGCTTATCATAGCATATACAATGTGTTTTCTATGTTTTTATCTATGTGTTTTCTATGTTTTTATCCAACCCAACCCAATTTATGGACACTAACCTATGTGTTTTCTATGTTTTAAATGTCATGTGTTAGTATTTAGTAGTATTTCAAACCTTTAATATATATGAACTTTAATGCCACTAGAGACCATGTCGGCAGTTTGTGCCTCGTGAGGTGCCTCTTTTTAACTCTTTGAAAACTTGAGTCGTGATGGCTTTTGTTTGGTCCTAGACAGTAGACATATCTTTATATTTGATTTAGTTGACTTATTCTGTATCAAGATGCATTGTCCATTTGTTGCCTAAGATCTGCGCTTGATTTATGCTATCATTTGACATCTTAATATTTGACACTTTTAATCGGCTACGTTGAATTAGACAGGAATTTTTGTTTTATATTTTCTTATATATACTACTCAATATGCACAATACAGCCACGTCTGTATTCCCACCCAACCTGCAAAAGTAATACTTTGATTAATTTCCTTGAAAATATGGCCACCCATATGGCCAGATTCCATACCTGGTTTCGTACCCGGTTTCATACTCGGTTCTACACCCGGAACCGGGTATTGAAAACCGGAACCGGTATAAAGGGTATGGTTTTTTATGCTAGGAACCGGAAACGGTTCTTTCAATACCCGGTAGAAGTAATACCCGACCCTACCCGGAACCGGTTCCATACGACCCTACCTGAAACCGGGTATTGAAAAACCAGGTTTGTGGACCTCTATGCTTATGTAGCAAAAAAGTCAAAATTTTGCTAATAGACTTTTTATGTGGCAAAAAAAATGAAAGTTTAGATGCCATTATCTGTGTATGTGACAGTCTAGTCCCATAAAAAACTAATTGGGTTAACTTTTAGATAGTATAGAACCGTTAAGTGAAAATAAACTAAAAGTCGGGGCTATTGCGGCCAATGTGTGTATTAACCTAATCAGGTAAAGAAATGAGACAATAAGGCTCTTTCACTAAGCAAGCAAATACATATAAAGATTCAAGAGAGAATCGCATGGTTGGTCCCTGTGGTTTACAAATATTGCACACTTGCTCCTTAGGCTTCAATAATTACACAGTTGATCTCTGGGGTACTAAACTTATTACTTATATGGTCCAAATGTATCAATTTTGTTACCGTGTTGGTCCTATCCCCTAACGACAGTTAAAAATCTCTGTTAAATGAATATGAAATACCCATTTTGCCCTTATAAAAAATAAATATAAAGAAATTTTGAAATAACAAACTACCCCACTACCCCACCTCAACCTTTTCTTCTTCCTCACACCACCACCACCACCACCACCACCACCTATCACCTCTCTCTCTCTCTCTCTCTTGATAAACCCACTCCACTGTAACACCACCAACTACACCATAATTGTTATTATTTGTTATTATTATTATGGCATACAGACGAAGACAAGGATTTGTAAACGACCCAATACAACCCCTAACCCTAACTCCGATGAATCTGCTACACAGTCGCTTGCTGCACAAGCCATTAGAGCTTCCTCTGCCTACCGTGACTCTTCTCTCTCCTCGGCTTATGGCGAATCAAATCGTTATTATCAAGAACTATCTCTACCCCCATCGTAAAACCCCATCGTAAAACCCACCAACCACCACCACCTTCAACACGAGGAACAACCCATCAAAATCCTATCCTGACTTCTGTCAACCCCACCACCACCTTCGACACCAGTAATAACCCAACTACAACTCTACCCCCTCCTTTCAGATCCAAACAAATAATAACTCCAACTCAATACCCATCAATACGGTGGCGATTGGTGTATGCCGCCATCAGAACTGTGGAGCAGGGAGGAAAACGGTGGTGGTTCCAACGGCGGCGGCGTCTGTGTCATCAGATTGCCGGCAAACACGTGTGCTAATTGGCAAAACCCTTTCTTCCCTGATAATAATTGGTGATGGTTTATTGTTGAGATAATGGGTAACGGTGGTTATGGTGGGAGGTCAGACAGTGTCAACTATGAAGGTAATCGGTGGAGGCATCGATTGAAGGTCAGTAAGGGTTGTTGTAAATGGATTGATGGTGGTGGTCAGACTCGATTACGTTCATAGACATTGGTTGGGTTCTGGATGCTGTGGTCATAGGTGGCGATGCTGGTGGTGATTTCTGAAGGTGGAGGTTGGTTGTTGGTGAAGAAATGGGGTATTGTGAGGGGGGGATGGTGGTGGTTTGAGGAAGACGAAGAAGAAGAAGGGGTGGGTGGGTTTAATATTTATTTTTTATTATGTTTTTTTAATTGAATAATGAGGGTAAAAATGTAATTTACTTGTTTTTAACGGAGGAAATTAACGGCAGTTAGGAGTAAGGACCACACGAGTGCAGTTTTGACAAACTTAAGGACCAACTGTGTAATTATTCTGTGTAATTATTGAAGCCTAAGGAGGAAGTGTGCAATATTTGTAAACCACAGGGACAAACCATGCGATTCTCTCAAGATTCAACAAAGAAGAAAGTTAGTAGAATAGGTAAAAAAGAACATAATTTATATTCATGGATTGATTGTGTGCACTCTTTTTGTGCTTTCATGTGGGCCGGATCTCCACATTTGATCATCAACAAAACGGGGACAACTTTTTTTTTTTAAGTGCAAGGAATGACGTGTCAACTACCGTGACACTGGGTGTTGTGGCCAAGATCGACTACTCGACTACCGTTAGCCATTGGCTCTCCTAGATGCGCGGAAACCTACCTCCACCCGCCCGAAGGCATGACAGTGATCGGTAAAATCTCGCATCCCATCTGAGTCGAACCGGCGCCACCTGAATTCGCTCTTCACCTTAATGTCACTCCACCACAAGGGTGGCGCATATTATTGACAAGGAAACGGGAAAAACTAAGCCAACTCATCTCTAAAACCATCTTTATGTTACCTTTTATTAATTATCTCAAAAGTCAACATATTATTGACAACTACAAACCAATGTGTTTTATAAAACACAGTCTTCAATTTCTAAATCAAACATTTAGCATGTCTTGTACTTCATCTCTAAATATATATAACAGACATCAACCCAGTTACTCAAAACTAAAGCCCACTGATCAACTGGAAAGAAAAAAAACCCAAAAAACCTCAATCCAAGAACATTCATGTCTAAAAGAAATACTTAAGTATTGGTCAACTTGATCAGTTTCCATTGTCGTGTTGTAATAATGCACATCAAGGAATCTAAGTTTCTTCATCGATCTTTTTTAGACCTTTCATAATTGTAGTTTCATACATTTAGTTGCTTCACTACCCTGTAAATAAATGTTTGGCATGAAATTTTACATAATAACAAATAAAATTGTGTCAGTTTTCCACCTAAATAATAACCTTGAACCTTACCAAGTCATTAACCAATGCATCATTTATTTCCCCGTGGACCCATCGGCTATGCATGTTAGGCTCTTCATGGTGCAACCGGCGAACAATATGCATCCCCATTTCTTCTATATGGTCATGAAGACACAACCGGTCATCATTAGATATAATTATCAAAGATTTTTGCACAAGAACTCTTAAACCTATTTCAACATGAAATCCAAAGCTTTCAAGTACTCTCATTACTTTCTTCTTTTTTTTCCCCTTCAATATGCATGCAACATCTAGAAATATTTTTTTGTGGTCGTTCTCTAGACCAATATAGCTTAGTTCCAACCTTTTCAAACTTTCCTCAAAGGGAATTGTTTGTAGTCTTTCTAGGGTATCAACCCATTCGGAGTTAGTTTTACCACAAAGAGATGAACCCAAAACTTTAATTGTTAAGGGAAGACCTGCAACATAATATACAACTTGTTTTGACAGGTCTTCATATCCTTGAATTGGAATCTCTTTCCCTAATGCATACCTACTAAAGAGGCATAATCCCTCCTCAAATGACAAGATATTAACATCATGAATAATGTTTACTCGGTATGCTACCCAACACTTGGGTATCTCTTGTTGTGATGATGATTCTAATTCCAGGCTTAAACTAAGTAGGCTCACCTGCTAAAGTCTCAAACTGGTCTATGTTATCCACATCATCTAGAACAAGATGAACCTTTCTACTATGCATCATCCTTTTCATCATATTTTTCCTTAAAAAACACTTGGTACATTAATGTTTTTTTCATTTACCACATCTTTAAGGACCTATTTTTGCAATTTCTTTAAACAAGAGGCTTTCAAAACTTCTCTAACATTCTCAACGAAGCTTTTACCTTCAAACGAAATGGATATACGATCAAAAACAACTCTAGCCAAAGTCTTTTTTCCACCACCTCCGATTCCCTTAAACCCTATTATGCGAACATCATTGAAGCCTATTTCTAAATATGAAACTATATCCTTTATGCGAGTCTCCATGCCTATTAGTTTTCCATCAACACTAGAATTTATGTATCGTAGCTCTAGTGAAATGTCTTCAACAACTTTTTGGATTAACTTAGCTTCATGCCTGTGTATTAAAGAAGATTCAATTAGACTACTTCAAAACTCCATGAGCAGTTAACTTTAAACCTATAACATTCAATCATATATGAAGCAATAACATGCATCTCCCTCTTAACACATATTAGATAGTGACAACTAAAGAATACAAGAAGATTGAATTAGGCCTTTCCAACTGCCCCACTTTGGTTGTGGACTTCAGTGGGTTCCACATCATAGAAGATGGGATAAGTAGTCTGCTCCTTTGTCTTATGACATTTCATAATCTTAACGAGCTCATTTAAGCACCATGATGAAGATGCATAGTTCATAGAGTAAACAATGATGTGAAAGTTCGAGTCTTGAATGGTTTTTATGAGCTGATCATTGATCCTTTTCCCTTGCTTGATTCTTTCATCGTATTTGTAAGTGATAATGCTTTTATGCTGAAGAGCATGATAAAGATGATCAACAAAGTTCTTGCAGGTGTCTTCGCCCCTAAAACTTAAAAACGCATCGTACTTGAAGCTCTTTAATTTGAATAGAGGAAGATGGAGTAAACGCCATTGAATGAATGCTTGAAGGATTGAACAATCTTTATTAATCACGGGATATAATTGTGAATCAATAAGTCACCAAAGCTTTTACTAAGAAGACTGGTTAGGGACAAAAAATCTTATTTTCATTATAAAAGAGGATAAAAGACATAATAAAGATACAATGTATCCTTAAAAATGATTGATTATCCGTGATAAGCATTCACATGATATTAAATGTTATAGTATAAACCGTAAAAAGTAGATTTTGTATTATATGCTATTAATAGAACAAAGGATTTGAACAGTGATTTTATTATTTTTTTATTCTTTTTGTTATCTTAAATACCGATTATTTTCAAATGCTTTCAACATGTTTATTAGTGGTGTGGTGGTTGTGGTGGTTGCTTTATAAGGTGATTACTAGGGTTCGATTCTTGCAACCATTTTCCATAGGCTGTATGACAGCCTTGTAAATATGGTTTTTTTTTGGACAATCTTGTAGCCTCCTGCTTGACCACACTTTTCTTCGTCCACCTACCTACCTACTTATCTATTTCCTCTTCTCCTAACCTTCCAAGTTGTTACATGATCATCGATTATGGCCACCGATTCGCCACCTTAAAACCAGATTCTCAGCCCCGATCTCAAAACATACCATCTCCCCAACATAGCCACTCATTTCGAAAACACTGTCGATCTTCCGACGCGTCAAAGAGACTTACGTTTAGATCCATCGCATGCAATGACGTCGCTAAGGAGGAGGATTATTGGTTAAGATGTCGAGAGGGGGAGGGATGCTTACCGGAGATGATGGGTTTACCGGATATGATGGGTTTACCGGCGCCGGAGGTTGTGAACGTCCGGTGATGAGCTCTCACTAACACACACAAGTGTGTGTGTCGTGTGTTGTTATGCAGAGAAAAGAGAGAAGGAAGGGGCCTTTATATGTGGTCCAAAATAGAGGGTGTTTGGATATGGAGATAAAGGGCAAATAGGAGGGTGTTTGGTGACATGATTAGAGCAGATCAGGGAGCGTTTGGCTGCAGAAATAGGAAATTAGTTATTATAATTCTTATATATGGGTGGTCTGGTATGACCCCACCCGTTAACGAGACCCGTAACATGGCGGGTGTTACAATGTGAAAGGAAACTAACCAGAAAAACTAACGGGGTTAGTGAGAAAGGATGTTTCTTGCAACAAAAAACACGAGAAAGGATGTTTCCTGCAACAAAAAACACGTTAAAGGCTGTAATCTGTATGATTTAGTTCTCTTTGACCCGGGTTCGAATCCCTTGGGCGTTTTTTAATTACGTTTTACTTTTGAGGGGTTTTTGGTAATTTTGTCTCTCTTGATTGCTACGTGTTCTGTAGTTAATTAAACTTTACTGACATTGAATAGATAAAAGAAATTGAGTGAATTTAGTGGAAAAAATGAGAACTTGGTTTACTATTTGTAAAGTTCTCCCAAAAAAGGGAATAAATTTGTTAAAGAGCTAAATTCTAAATTCTCCATGCCGTTTCTTTGTTGATAAGAGTTACCATTTAAATATCTAGGTTGATACGAGTTTTGAATTATGAGAGTTAGAGCTTGATTTATTCATCATTCCTATTTCCTAATATGAATATGGTATCCAATGTTTGTACACATCACAAAGCCACACTCAAAACGAGCAACGCGTGTAGTTGAAAAAACCTAGTTATATTCAATTAGTAATCATGAGTTACTTAATTTTTATACTAATTTTCTGCTCGCAAGTGTTGCCCTGTAAGCCGTGACGTATTAAGTAGATGAAAGCGTTGCGGCGTGTTGAAAGTATGAATTTATAACAGACCAACGTTGAATATAAAAATGTATTGGGGTTTAACTGCAATAGATGAAAACTTTGAGTTAAAATTAAAAAAAAATAAGAAGTCAAATGGGTTAAATTGCAAAAGATGAAAACTTTTAAGTTATAAGTGAAAAATGAAACTAAAAGGGTTAAATTGCAAAAGATGAAAATTTTGGGTTAAAAGTAACAAAAAATAAAAAAGGTTAAATTGCAAAACATGATAACTTTTAAGTTAGGGGAAAGGGTTGCTTACCATTTCTTTTTTCAACGTCACTTATTTCAACCAATCATAAACTGCCATATCACTTTACTGAAACACAGTTTTATAGGCAGCGCTACATTGATTCACTTCACTTAAATCCTTTTTTTTTCTATTTTTTCTAATAAAAATTAATTAATAAAACATTTTTATTCAACTAAAAATCTGACATTTATGAAACTATAAAAAATATGATTATGCCCCATTTCCCCTTTAATGCACCGAACGATCGCTCCACATTTTTCTTTGGCCTCTCTTGCACCCTAACGAATTTCTTTTCCTTCGGATCGGTCGGATATCGAAACGCTTTCACAAATGTGGACCATGTATGGTAGATGCCATCGGTAAGATAATATTCACGTTTATATAAATGGTGATTTTAAAGTAAATGGACACTTACCAGGGAACATTGATGGGAACATTGATGTCTTGTAGTGAACCGGGGGGACCAGAAAAACCATGCCAAAACCACATATCTTATAACGCAACCGCTTCTAGCATGATCGTAGGGTATTGGCAATCGCCTTTCATATATTGTCCTCGTAATTCCTTAGGACATGCTCGTCAAACTAAATGTGTGCAATCAATGCTACCAATCATGCCGAGACAGTGATGTCTTTTTTCGTGTGTTTCATACAAACATGCAATGTCGTGACTTGTCGGTCTTCGTAAAAAACACATTCCCGTATAACTTAATGTTGACATTGCAAAAAAATTGTAAACATTCACGCAACGTCCTCTTAGACATACATAAATACTCATCGTATTTATCAGGAGGATTACTGGTTGCGACTTGTTTAACTGCAGACGATACTTTTTGTATGGGCGTAAAGTCTTTCTAAACCGACCGTCTACGCCCTCTCTGAACCATTCGAAGTTTGCTTTAACATCTGTTACAATTTTTAAAAATAGACGTTTCGACATACGATACTTTAGTTTAAACATAGCTTCGATGTATTTTGGTATGTTGACAAAATAATCTTCCATTAAACAAACATTGTCTCCCTTTCGATCACGTGGCACACATCTTTTTTTAGATGTTGTAGTGATTTCTTCTTCGGCTAGCTTGGCAAGATCCTTGAAAAATTCAAGGCTACTATCAGTTGAAATTAAAATCGGGTGCACGTCAAGCGGGGGAATGCAAATTTGATCTTCTTCAACATCACTCATTTTTTAAAAAGTATGGAGGAAAATTGGAGTGAAATATGATGTATTTTAGGATGTATATGAAGGTTGAGACGGAAGAATGTTTATATATTAAGCTGTTTTTGGAAAAAAATGTTATTTTAAAAAAAACTGACTGCCAACGGTTATACTACCGTTGGCACAAATTACAAAAATAAAAATCAGGCTTCACCCCTGTTGGATAGAACCAGGGAAAAGGTCCACATGACCCCTACTAATACCCACGACTGCGGTGTTATGTGTGAAAACTGGGGTACCCGTGGACAACACTGGTGACCCCGTCCCTCTTAGAAGTGAAATATGAAATTAAAGGGGTTAAATTCCCTAAGATGGAAGCTTTGGAGCTAGAAAGGAAAAAAATCATTTGTTATTGAAAACTCACCATGCCTATAACACACAATCAAAATTGTACAAAATTATATGTATCTATTAAGTTTGAGACACTTGAACATTATCCGGCCTACATTGAATTACAATATGCCCTCTTTCTAATTCATAAAATATGAAGGTTACTTCTGACGTGTATCTTTTAATATATATATATTCATTGCTAATTATATGTATCTTTTAATATATATATATATATATTGGCCACTAACTTCTAGGTTAACTTTATTTACATGCAATTTGACCACCAAACTTTTAGCTTTAAGGATTTAAAACTTTGGCCACTAACTTTTAGCTTAACTTTATTTCTTCTAATTTGACCACCAAACTTTTAGCTTTTAGTATTTAAACTTTGACCACCAAACTTTTAGATTTTAGGACTTCAAACTTTGACCACCCAACTTTTTTAAAATTGCATTGCACTTTGGCCAAACTTTTAGCTTTTAGGATTTCAAACTTTGACCACCAAACATTTAGCTTTTAGCCGCGAATATTTTTTAGAAGCCCACGCTAGAATAACACTCACTTAATATTATCTTTTATGTCCACGAAACCCTCCACGCAACAGGAGCTCCCACAGCGACGCGCGATCTTCAACGTCCACCAAAGCCTCAACGCAACAGGAGCACCCGCCGCGAAGCGCGGGTAATAGAATCCTAGTTGTTAATTATAGTTTGTTTAATTGCCCAATGATTACGGTTACAATTATCTGGGCCAGTTTTTTTTTGTGGGCTTAAGTAGACCAGTGTTAGGTAGGCCTAGGAAGGCAGTGGTCCGTAGCTCAGGTCCAATTGGTGGTCTGGATTCAGTTATCTACAAGAATTAAAGAAACTAGATGAAAAAGAGAGATATCAATTAAGAACCATTGTAGCTTAGCAAAATGGGTGTGAAGTGGTGTCTTTCTTGTTACGGTTGAGGGTTCGAGTCCAGTAGTTAACATTGGTGTAGAATTAGAAGATGTGTGTGGTAGCCGCTAAAGAAAAAGATGCCGATTAAGAGGCCTTTTAAATACAAATTATAAAAACGATTAGGCGAATATGCACTTTCAAACCATAAATACAGTGCATCAAGTATAGTTCGGTTATTCTTTCAACTGATTTAAATGATGATCTTGTTAGTTTGGCTTGAACACACACTTTACATCTAGAATGTGAATCAATATGGAATGTTGGTATGCAATTTAATCTATTTAAATCATCAAGCACTAAACAAATTTGCTAATGATGGCAACTTGGCCCGGCCAACCTAACCTAAACCTAACCTAACCTGACCCAGCCAACTAATCTGTGCACGTCCCTCAGCACAGACACGAGCCCTCGGATTTCCCTAGGTCACCAGCCCTAAGCGTGAACAGATGTGCACATACGTCATGGGAATTGAACTCATTATGCGTTAAGTGATTACCTTTTTGTTGTTTCTTAAGTCTACAGTGTAATCCCGATTAACTTGTGCGTTAAATTCATTACCATTGTACGTTAAATCATTACCATCGTGTACAAACCGTTCTATTACTTAGCACAGTCTCGTATTATTCACAAGAAATACTTCTATGATAAGCAAAAATTTGAACAATAGTTAGATTCTTATGTCTTTGATTGATTTATTTTTTACGTGGAAGTTGTTGACATAATATACGAGACAATGATTTGGTTTACAATACATGAAATTAATTTTCCTAATTAAAGTTAACTTTTATGTCTTGCAATATTACAAAAGCACCTTACATTTGGTATCATTTCCATTTGGTATCGTACCTGAGGCGCATAACGGATTATATAACTTTTTTTATATATCTCATAGGTTTTTAGCTTTCCATACCCAAAATATAGCTATAAATAACGTTTTATATGATTTTACCTACATCTACAAGCCCATAAACTCAAGGTACAAAAGTTTGTTGCATAAGTACACCCAAGGTACAAGAGGCACACGCTTCAGGTCAAAAAGGCCCCAATAATATGCACATTTTTGGCACCTTTTGCTAAGAGAAAAAGCAATTGTCTTTGTGCCTTGATTCGCCTAGGCGCTGCTAAAGCATGCTTTTTAAAACCAAGCTTGTGCATCAATGAACGATCTACACAGTTTAATGTAGCCAACACAACAATACATGACACGACACGTTTAACACCAACTTGAAGTGTGTTCACTTCTTTAGAATGTTTTTGAGACCTTTCACATACTTGATTGCCATTTGTATACGTCGTCCTACATAACTGTATAACGACGATGGTTCTAAGGTTTCTATCTTTCCATACCATACTACAATTTTAGTACCGACAATAACGGAAAAAACTTCTAAACTAAACAAACAAAAAAAAGACCAGACCGGCAATGGTAAGATTTAGAACCTGTTACAACCTAAAATCAAGACCGGACCCGTCAGACACGGTCCCTTTTGCACATCTTTACAATGTCCATACCAACACAGAGCAAGCAGTCTAATGGGTTGTATCAACAACATACTAAACAAAAGATACCATCTTTCCATAACCCATTTTTATAAACAATTGATATCATATCTTTTCGCCTTCTTTGCAGCCCTATTCACAGGATCAAGCTCAGGCGTCTTCAAATATGCAGGCCACGCCGTCATTGTTCTCCATTGGACCCGCCCATGATAAGGTTCAGCTACAACAAGCACAAATCATACATAAGTCAGTTGACTAAGCTGCAACATGCTAAAAGTAGAGGTGCCAAATCGGCAGGTTGGTATTGGGTCAAAACATGTACTTCTGCGACAGATCAAAACGGGTCGAGTTGGGTTGATGTGGAACAATTATTGTCCAAAATTTTACGTTTTCTTCTAAAAAAAATAATGCGTCAAAAATGATTAAAAAAATTACATCATTTCAGTAAAAATATAAGACTCTTGAACAGTGGCGAAGCTTGGTTTTGGAATCGGCCGGGCCGGACTCAATTTTTTTTATCGGTAGTGGAAAATCGGCGGGGGCCAGACTCGACCCGGACTCAATTTACCTACGAAAATCGTAAATTTCCACTACTGCGCCAAAAAACAGGGGGCAGGGCCACCCCTGGCCCCAAGTATCCTTCGCCTCTGCTCTTGAATTAAGAGATTTATAAGGTTTCTTGCATCAAACATAACCCGAAACGACCCATTTGACAAGTGAATGGATCACAACTGCCACCTCTATATAAAAAAAACAGATTTATGTAGCGGAGAAGCCAATAATACCAAGCTGCACATCCAACTTCTTTTCCGGACCTGCCCATTGTACTGGTACTGCTGCAATATATTTTATCATCTCGTCAAATGGATGGGGTAACGAGAAAAAAAAAAAGAATATTTGATTATCGTCATGTGTGCCCTTTAG
>JAUTDX010002872.1:0-29107 GCA_030844895.1 Ambrosia x helenae
CGATATGTTATAGTAAAGTTACTATTAATTTCATTGCATAAATCCCATACAACACTTGACATCAAGATTACTTGCTCTATTATTGATCATCCACTCAAAGCAAGAAAACCCTTTATTCTTACCTTAACAAATACACACATTCAACCAACCCTTTAGATAGAAATACTATTTGGAACACCTTGGCCAGTCACACCAGGGTCCGAAAAAGGCTTAAGAAGGTTATAAGGCACAACACCAGCTCCATTTCTGTTCTTCAAGCTCTCATCAGCATTCCTACCATCAATAATTCCTTCCAATTCCATCAACCGCCCTGCAAATATTTCATAAGCAGCTTTTATCTCTGGAACTGCCTCGAAAGGCAGTTCTTTTGTCTGCCCGATGTATTCCTCATCGGGCGAATGGTTGGATAACACATCCAAAACCGCCATAATCTGAGTGGCTTGAACCTGAGAAGGAAGGTGGACAATAGTTCATCTTCAGGTCGACGTTTAAAAGCTTCCCATTCATCATCAGTCGGGTCTCACATGGCATCTTAACACGGCTATGGTGGCCCGGTTAGGAATGTAACCCGCGTAGTCATATTGTCCCAAAGTTGACCGCTGCATGGTGGCCTGATGCTACCCAAATGATTATTGTTAGAATGCCTATAAGGTCTTTTGTGTGTCGAGTTTGGGCCACCATGGTTCGTCTTTTTTGTCTTCATGTCCAACTGTTCGAATCTCAGTCCACCATGCTTGGAGCTCTTGATCAGATTTTACAAGATTTTCTTCAGGGTAGTAGTGTTCACGTAGTTTTGGTAACCCAGTCTTTGATGATTTCCCAAAGGACTAAAACCGTCATTTGCATAAGGGTAATCTTCTATTGATAGCTTCAAACCATGTGTGAATTTGATCTTCCACAGCCATACCCCTTAAAACAGTAATATTTAAGATGATTATAAAAGTCAATTCAACACATAAAATGATAAGCTTAATGGCTCAACTTCTGTGCAAACGATTAATTAAATTTTATTATAAATAAATAGTATGTATATAAACGTTATAACATTTCAATTAAAATGTTGTTTTAAGTATTATACTACTGCTTTCATGCATACCATTTTAACATGGCCCACCCTAAAGAGGGGCGACACAGGCGACGGCCCTGGCCTGAAAATCCCTAGGGTCTGAAGGTTTTTTTTTAAGTTTTTCAATATATATTTTATGGGTTGTGAACTATTTTGATCAATTTATTTTACATTAACTAATCTAATAAGGCATAAAATCACTAAATTTTTAAACCTATCAAACAAACCCAATCTATAATGAAATTTAAACAACTTAAAAAATAATTTTGTGGGCCTAACATGTGAAGACGAGAGATTTTGGAAGGGAAGGTAAGGACGGATGAGGGTTCAGAAGGTAACAGGGTTTACCGTTTACACAACTGACACCGAATACTCCATAATTATTCCAGGCGTGAGCCTGCTTTTTTGTTATCATCATTAGGTTTAAATCATATGGGCCAAGTTTAATTGTTGTAGCCCCATGCCCAAATTTTTTACAGTTCTCGAAGACGGCCCTGCCTTTAACATACTTATCGGCTTAGAGCATGTACAAATTTTGGAATAGTATGATTGTGAAATTTCTAAAAGGTTTATAAATAATTAAAAAATGTGATAAAAATGTAAAAAATCTAATAAAATGTGTAATGGTTGATTGAGAAAATAAAACAAATGTTACAGAAGATGAGTTACCTAGCAATAAGGTCAGCTGGCAATGCTTCATGATCAAAACGCCATACTTGACCGTACACAACCGAACTCATCTCAATGCTATACTTCCCTGGTGAAAAGCCAGATTCGATTACACCACCACAATTTATGAGTGCTTCTCGAGCCAAAGCATTAATCTCCATTGTGTACCGGAAATGAGGGTGTAAGAGATTATGTATCGGGTGCATTTTACTAAGCTGACGATTAGTTGCAATTATATAAGGCTCGGTGCAACAGTGTGTTCTCAACCTGAAAAAATATATAATCTTACATTATTGTTGAAAAAAGATTGAATAGGGTCCAATAAATGTGGGTGCTAACGGTTAGATAATATATTAATAACAATAAACCTAAGGTAATGTCGTATATAGCACTTTGTATATTACATATTTACACCACAAACCCTATACTACACAAAATGCTACAAAAACACATTAGGTATATTGTTAGGAATGTAACTTGCTTACCAGTGACTAACGAGTTGATGGTAACCACTATCATGGGCAAGAACATGCAACTTGGCAAGTTTCCATAGCCATATTCCAGTTGCGTCATAACATGGAGTGAATACTCGTTTCCATTGAGGTTTGTCATCCTTGGGTGGGCGAACCAACTCGATGGCTAACGGCCTTAGTGTTCCGGTTGGAGTAAGGTACATAAGTGTTCTTGATCCATATAAAGTTGTTTTCATCTTTTGTTCTCTAACTTTGTTCACGTATGGAAGAAAGATGTCATGATAATCTAGTAAGTAAAGTTTCTTGTTCTCTATTGCCTGCATATGATTTTAGATTTCATGCTTAATTAATTAATGTACGAGTGTGCTTTTTAGTGCCCGCATGGATTTATTTATTTTTTAAGTTTAAAGGGTTTTTCATTATCAAATTTTAATGTATTAATGGAATCATTTGGATAAGTAAGTGACTTATTATCACCGAAAGCGCGATTGGTAGGCATACAATGGAAAAAATATTTATGGTGATGTCGCTGATTGATTTAGCGACTTCTCTCAGCCTTTGATTCGGCGATTTCACTGATGAAGTCGCTGAACGAGTACAACCCTTCTATGATGTTGCTGACTGATTTTGAGGCTTCATACTGATGTTGCCGATGGATTCTGAAGTCGCTGAATCAAACAACGACATCACCAACAATGCTTCTTCCATGATATGCCTACCAATAGCGTTTTCGAAAAAAATAACTCACTTACTTATGCAAATGATTCGTATTAATGGTCAATTAACTTTGGGGCAACGGTAAGGTTGTTGTCATATAACATGTAGATGATATATATGTTCATCTCATAGAATCAAACAACCCCTTGTATAAATGTAAATTGAGTATGCGTACGTCATACGCAAGGAGGCCCGACACTCCCGACCCCACACATCAGGGGCTCGTGCATTGGGTTTGCCCTTTATAAAATTTAGTTTATTGATAATGAAAATCATATAAACTTTCAACTTGTTTACTTATTTGTGTTTTAACTTGACCTCGTGGTAAGACTCATACCACTAATTTTTAGGTAACAAATCATACCTCCTCAAATGTGCAATAGCCTCTTATCTCTCTCTCAACAATCTCTTTAGTTATTGCTGATTCAGGGGGACCGTATTCCTTAGGGTCAAGTTTACTTTTCAATGGCCATTCCTGCACATATATAATTAGAGCATCAAGAACTCAAGATCAAAGGGATGGGCCAATACTAGAGCATCGGCAACACGTACATATTCATATATGTGTATAAGGGTGTGAACGGATGGAAATGATAGTACCCAAGTTATAAATAATACAGTAATGTTTTTATTTCCATTTTTTTATGTTTAGTTTGAATTTGGGTGCCTTCATCATGTATTTAAATTTTTAATTACTTCTACACGTCATTTGATTTAATTTCAAATACTTTATATTGTAATAACTCGGTAAAATTAAATAACTAAAACATGTAATAAATTTAAAAGTATTAAACTAATTTTGTATGAAAACTTACACTAATTTTTTTCTTTATACTATCATTTATTTTGTATGAACTATTTTAATATCAACGTATTTATTTATGATAATAAGTTAATTAATCTTTTATAAATAGTTTGTTTTAGTGTAAAAAACAATCTGAATATGGAAGATATATGTAAAACAACGTGACTATATGAAAACGTAAGTATTTGTACAAATGTTTGTATAGTTGAAGAGAAAACAAACATGATTTTAAATGTTTTTAAGAATTTGTGGAAATCTAATATTCGTCACCCGCAACCACTCTCCTCCAAGTTGGGGCAACTCCATTACGAGTGAAAAGAAACGATCCAACCAGGATGCTCTTAGGGTGATATGTAATGTTTATAGATTTTTTTAACGACAAATTTTATTAACCTTAAATTCCACATCACCTTGCATGTGCATAGATTTGAATCCACGACCTCACATTTATAAGGGGGGCACCATACCAATAGACCAAGAGGTCATGCATAATTGAAAAACATACCTTTACCAAGGTTATAGTCAAAGGATTAAGACCAGCTAGAGTTTGGCGACCAAATTCGGCATCCTTCACCAGCCAAACTTATCTCCTGCAAAGCATCAAGAGTAAAATCTTTACAATTAACTAAAAAAATTAAAAAAAATAAATAAACAAGAATTGTGTATTGAAGAATGAGAATTGTAGTTACTCTCAATCATTGCAGGAGTCTCAAAAAGCAAGACATTATTCTGTGCATCTTCTATAGACTTTAAAAGCCTAGGTAAAACATTCCCAAGAAACACTTTACTCTCTATTGTTGGCAAATTAACACCCTCATTGAACAGAGAATCAATGGCTGTGAAGTAAGGGAACCCAAGATCTGCATCAAGCATACTTGTTTCAACTGAAGGTAAGACTGCTTTCAGCACTGAAGCTACAGTCTTGGCATTAAAAGTTAAGTTCTTTATCTCTGAAAAGGCTTCATCCCTTGGCACATAAACTTCACTGCTTCTTGATTCTGATAATGGATCTGCATTTGTAATATGTTTATTTAGTAAAATGTTGTTTTATAAAAAAAAGGTTGATGTAATATTTCAAGATTTGCTGCGGATGGAATGTTTATATAATAAGTCAAAGTGGGAAAAAAAGGTTTTAAGGGTATTATCATGGCGACTAGCTAGATGATTTGGAATGAACGCAATAAAAAGATCTTCCAGAATTCAAAGCCCCAAGTGGTGGAGATTGTCGCGAGTGTTAACGCTTTATCCTTCTTTTGGCTTAAACATCGGTCTAGGTTTAAGGACATTGTTTGGGATGATTGGGTGATTTATCCTCTGTATATGATGTAATTTTGTGGCGGTCCTTGTTTTAAGGACCTGTCTGTTTTAATGAAGTTTACTGTTAAAAAAAAAGAATATTTGAATATATAGGAATACAATTGGATACCTGATTTAGTTCGAGCTCGGCCCGTTTTGCAACGTCTAGGGTACGGTAAATCTTTAGTGCCAAGCACGGGGCGAGCCAAATTTTCAGGATCCTTGTCTGGATCACCAAGATCATTATACACATCGTAATCGTAAATCCTATCTTCCTTTTTTCGAGGTGTATTGGGGCGCCCTCGCCGCGAAGAGTTGCCAGTTCCTTCTCTCGGAAAGATATGAGGCCGCTTGGTGTCTCCGATGGTAGGCATGCTACCTGCTCTCACACATGAGAATAAATATTAACACGACTATTGAGTTAAAGAGTTGATCTAGTAAATATGTTTAGAAAATTTTGGTGAGTCATTTTCAGTCAGACATACATAATTTTTTGTGTTTACAACTCTTTAACTAATTACAAACTTCAGTCACACCTTAATTAATTTTTTAATATTTTTAGACCTATCTGTTAATTTATACTTTATATCCTTTAGTTTTTGAATAGGTGATACTTGGGTGGATTTAGTTTGTGTTTTATATGAATCAGATTACTTTTGCAGTGTTTTACAGCAAACCTGATATGTTTTATATGACACAGACTAATTTTACAGTGTTCTATAGAACAAAACACATCCACCAAGTTTAAACCTATTTTTTTATACAACAATATGATACTTATATTAAAGATTAAAATTATGGTGTAATTTAAAAATAAAACATATTACGCATAAAAAAATTATTGCCATTTAAAAAAGGCACTGGTAAGTTACATGTGACTTGCATGTGCGTTTTTAAATTTAGAACACACCAATTTACAATTATACCCCATTTTTTTAGTACGGATTATTATCAGCCAACGAGGCAAAGTTTAGATTATTAAAATCCAATTCTCCTAACTTATATTAAGTAAATTTTAATATAAGTTATGCTACAGTTAGATAATTGTTATAAAGTTTCGTCCTAGTATGTTAAACATATGAAAGTAAAAAAATAAAACACTAACTTTTAATTTTGCATTTTTGCAATAAGTCTAAAGTTAAACATACAAAAAAAATGCAATAAAGTAAAATATACAAAACAAATAAAGACAAGAAAATCATCATGGAAAAAATCATATTCCATATATGAATCATAATTAGTGACAATTAGTACATTATATACCACATTAATTATCGATTTGGACCATCTTTTTTTGGACTCTCATCCATTTTACGTGTTAGTTCATCTAATTTAGATAGTGATTTTTGTGATTGTTATCTTAACAAATTTTGTGTGTACTATATTATGGGAGATAGTTGCTAACCTGTCAACGAAGAAAACACGGCTCTCAGAGTTGTCGAACTTGGATTGAATCCACGACTCACATTGGACAGTAATCGGTCCATTGGCGGAGCCTTCTATTACAACTGATTCAACGAATACCTCTTTATGGTGTTCGTTTTCTATCTTAATCGCCCCGATTGTACCAAAATCTTCTGGTACTTCAAATTCTGCTAAATATGTTACGTCTTCTGCTTTTTGACCCGTTCGATGTGCATAATCCTTTATTGTGTCTTTCAATAATCCCGTATCTTCCAAAAGCAAAATGCAAGAATTAATATTAATAACTAAAACATGTATAATTAATTTAAAAAGCAGATTCTTTTTTATAGATTTACAATAATTGAGATAATAAAAAACTTCGTATTTTGAAAATACTACACAAAAAAATTCTATAAAACTAAAAAAACCCTTAAATTTGAAACTTTATAAGTTTTAACAGATAAAAACTTATTACAATATGAGGAATAATCTTATATATTTAGGCTACGGAATATGGACCACGATGCTAGAAACATCCATCTCAACAGTACTGGTCCTTGATGTCATTTGCATTATTTTCCAATTAGGTATTTATATCGTATTCGTTTAAAGACAAACAAATAGTACATTTCTGAAAATGTAAGCTTTATCTTTTCATTTAAATGGAACCTTGGGGGTGGGGGTTTACCAGAAAACGTCACGAATACCCCAGTACCAGCACGGTAACACCGTTGTCACTAGTGTTGGTAGGGGTCCCGTAAACTGTTTTCTGGTTGTATCTAACGGGCTGGTAACATTTTTTTTAACTAATATAATTCAATTTTTTTTATTATAATCGTTAGTTTTATCACATTTTTGTTATTGTTTTTTGTTTATTTAAACCGTGTGTTTTAAAGATAATAAAAACAAATTAAAACAAAAATCAATAAAAAAACATAAACATAAACATAATTCATTAATAATAAACATTAATAAAAATACATCAAAACATAAAAAAAAATAAAGCTTAAAGTTGGTGCATGAGTTGTCACGCCTGGACATGGTCGAATGTGTCGCGGTAACGACCCGCATAGCTCGCATGGGTCATCTCCACAGCCAACTCCAGCCCAATGCCCAAGTGGCGGTTCATGGTGCGCTCGTAGCATGTCGTCCACCGATCACACTTGTTGTTTAGATAGGTCCATTTTCTTTGGAGACTCTCGATTGTGCGGGCGCTTTGGCCGACTTGTTGGTTAAAGTCGGCCAAAACACGGTCCCAGAACCGTGTTTCCCTGCCACCCGAGCCTTGTTGGCGTTGCAAGGATGGGTCGTTTTGTGCGTCTTTGACGCACACAACCAGAGTCATTTCTCCATTTTCGGTCCAATGGGTCATTTTGAAGGGTGTGGGTTGTGGATGTTGTGTTGACGTTGAAGTGTGTTTTCACCATCGTCGTATGGTGGTTTATATAGTAAAAAATTCAACCGTATTGCATGCAAAATTGAAGTTTCTGACGGTTAGATGAGACTGATTTTAATGGAAATAAATATTTTTGACCGTGTTGGGTGGAACGGTTTATGAAAATTAATTATGTGCTGACTGGTATGTGGTAAATTACAAAAACCGTGTGAATTACTGGACTCGAATTCGAATTGAATCGAATTCGAATTCTTAATAATCGAATCGAATTCTTGGTAATCGAATCGAACTAAGTCGAATTTCGAAGTTTTCGAATCCGAATCGAATTCTGAACACCCCTATCGGAAGATGGTCAAAGTGAAGGGAGTGACACAGCGGAATGAGCTATTTTGACAACTAATGGTAGAAGGATAATAGTTGCCAATTGTTGATTTTTTCTCTCCATCGTTAGTCGGTTAGGGTTTGCCATTCAGAAATGGGTGGCGGCGAAGCTTGTTGTCCGCCTTCCCGCTATCTTGACGTAATTTATAATGTTTTTTATTTAATGAAAAAAAATGTGAAAAGAAAAAAAAAATAAAATCTAGTATTTCTCAATCTTTATATGAAAAAAATAAAATACAAACGTTTATGTATTGAGTTGGCTGCCAATGTTTAACATGGTGTTTTAGTTTTCAATTATATTTTTCTTAACAATCCAGCTAACTTCACATATATCACCAAAACCTCTGGCTAGCAAATGCTAGAAGAGAAAAAAACACCGAAGTGTTCACGAAACAATCAATATACATTTACATTAAATTTCAACCAACTATCTAACGCTTAATTATTTCATCGCCCTCTAATATTCAAGTTTAGGTAAGTAGTTTCTTGAATCTCCTCGAACAAGTCTACAACAAAACTGGATTCATTACGAAAGATCTTTTTATTTTTGTCACCCTAAATTGTCCACAAAGTCCTCATCACTGTAAGAGCCATCGCCTTCTTGCGTTTGGTCGTGAGTTTTCAATTATATATATATGATGCTGTAATTTTCAACTTGACGATTTAATTTTGAATAGGGTGTTTTCAGTTCAAGTACTTTAATTAATTCAGCATGACGTTTATTTTATTTTAGCATGGCACTCAACAATATTTTTTGAGCCATTTATTTACCCTTAAAAGAAAGAAATCGAGAAGTTTTTCTTTAATATTTAATTTATCATCTATCTATAAAAAATCATTAAACTAAATTTATGGTACTAACAGGAACTCACACGTTACGGCGAGGTTGCATTGTATTTGGTCAAATTTGTGTTTTTCTACCCGATTCAACCTGAAAATTACCACTAAATTATATAACTTGAATTTCTTTTATAAAAAGTGTGTGCGTGTGTGTAATTTTGTTTTTTACATGTATTTTACATTGGTTATTTTTTTCAAAAAAAAATAATAATGTTTTTTTT
Organism: Ambrosia x helenae; assembly: GCA_030844895.1. Taxonomy (NCBI): domain Eukaryota; kingdom Viridiplantae; phylum Streptophyta; class Magnoliopsida; order Asterales; family Asteraceae; genus Ambrosia; species Ambrosia x helenae. The sequence goes on from JAUTDX010002872.1 coordinate 9,269, forward strand.
ACATGGGTTTTCAAAGGTTTTCTTAACTCAAGAGAGTTTTCATTTTATCCCTCCCCTACATATATATATATATATATATATATATATAATTTTGTTTATTTAGCCCAATCCGAATTCAAATATAATTAAATTGTAATTTAAATAACCCGAAACAATCACGATAAACATCCATATTCTATAGATTACTTTTAGAGCATTCTCATTAGAACCCCCAAAAAACTGGGTGACAAAACCCTATAATTTTTTTGGGGGTTGTGGGTGATTGTGAGTGAAGAAAATGGGGAATCTACAGTGTGTTGGTAAATATTGGGTTCTTTGGGGATCTTTTAGGGAAAACTGGAAAACTGTAGTTATTTTTTAATATTTGTTGAAAGTGGTTGTGAGTGGAGGAGGGAGAAAATTTAATGGGGTTTAGTGTAATATGTGGTTGTGATTGGTTGTGAGTGGATGGGGGATGGGGACTCTATTGTGAATGCTCTTACCTGTTATATTATAGAGAGTAAAACCAACCTATATCCGGATCAAATTTATCCTCTATTATTGGTAAAAAAAGAATATTATGTTGTTACCCAAAAGCATGATGGATAAATGTTTTCTTACTAGTTGTTTGTCAATCTCCACAAGCTAACTTCAAGAATTACATATGAACATGTGAGTTTGTTTGCGGTTAATTTGTTGAGCACATGATGTACAAAATATGTACATATTCCTTTGAAGGTGTCGATCCATTTTCAAAATTAATATGTTTTTTTTGGGGGGGTAGGGGGGTTAAAATTGTGAACATGTAACGTTATACAAAGTAACTTTTTGTTGCTTGTTTTTGCCTTCTTGTTTGAACTTCAAGTATTAATCAGCAAAATTTAATTTTTGTATTAATAACCGTTAATTTTTTTTTTTTTTTGCCTTTTCAAAAAACTTGAAGTATTAACTAATATTATTTAATTCTAGTATTAACTAATAGTATTTAATCTTACATTATAAAGTACCAAAAGAATCTAGAAAAGTCATTTAATATGTATTTTAAGATGATATATGAAAAATTCCTTAGTTCACACCAAAATGTCATGAAAATTCTTCTAATACTTTCTCTATTAGTAAAACTAACTTGTACATTTTTTATCATAACCTCCCATTTATAATTTCACATTAATTAGTAAAATGTTTATTATGTATAATATGTGTTTAAGCAATTTAAAATGTTGTAAACACTTGTTAAAAATGCTCATATTGTATGACTTTTTTTTTCTTTTAGTTAATTTTACATTAAAATACATTTTATTTGACTTCTAACTGTTAAACCCTTTCGTTTTACATTATATATCAAACTCACTCACCCGACTTGTTGGAGACAAAGCACGGCTATAACTATTTCTACATTTTAAACTTTAGAATTTTATGATGTTTGCCTTAATTTAAAATTAGTGGCCTAATCACTATTTCTATTCATAATTGTCAGGTTTGATGTGATTGTAAATAAAGATAATTTTAATCAACACTAATAACTATAGGGTGAGTGTACAATAATCAACAAAACTGTATTCTTTAATTTCACTTTCAGTCTAGGGTGGGTAAAACAATAAAACTGAGTAACGCATTGTAAATTGTTACCACGGCGGCAACGCGTGGGTTTCTTACTTTGTTGTATTAAGTTTGTCTTGTCATTTTAATCAATTTACAATTTTGCCCTTATATATGAATACAAAATGATAAGTTTACCCGTCCAGCACCCATATTATATAGTAGTATAGATATAGATATGTTTTACTTTTGTATAGTTTACCTACATATATACTATAGACAGGGTTATGTTAAATACACAGTGAAGGAATAATAGGTAGTCGTAGGAAATGTATCAAACGGATTCCAATTGAACTTATTTAAGCGGCATTGAAACCCTTTCATTCAATCCTATGATCTTAGTTTTTATGTTTTCGTTTTTTTTTATTTTAGCTTTTAGTTTTTAGAATTTATGCTAAATCACTGGGTCTTTTATATGACGTTGTGTCTTTTTCTTATTTTATTTATTGTGTCAATTTGCGATCCATTATGTTATTTTTCCTCGGCATTGTGTTACATTTTTTGGCATTGTGTTATATTTTGTGACCCATTGTATTATATTTCGTAATATATTGTGTTTTTTTTTTCATTTTCACCATTCTCGTTTATTTTACATCGAACTAATTTGTTCATATATTCTGTATATTTTCCATTTGTCGTAAAAATACACAACACTTGGATGTACACTTACTAGGGTCAGTCTCGGCAGCAACAAGCTCCATAAGCAAAGATTTTCCAAGCATATCAGTGATGTCGTCTAACCCTTTCGTTAATATATTTGATAAGAACCCACCCACGGTCACATTGACCGTAATCACGGCTTTGAGGCTGATCGTTTTAACGGTATCAGCAGTAGTGGATTGTCTAGCAGTGGCTTTGATCTGCCCCGTTGATTTTTCGCCATGCCGCCGTGATCGGAAATGAGTTTGGCTTTTGACAGGTAACGCGAGCGTGTTGTGAGATAGAAAGGAAGAAGAAGGGCTTCCACATGTTTTTGGTTGTGTGAGTAACGATGGAGAAGGACTTTTGTGACTGTGGAGGTGTCTTAGTACTTGAGGTTTCAACATGTTTTGTGGCTATTGATTTACAGAATATCTAACATGCATGTACCTTACTTATATAGAAAACCTAGCAGGGACCAACGTTACAAAAAGAAAAAGACCTAGCAGGGACCAACGTTAGAGAAAAAAATATAACACGTGACCACTGAAAAAAAATCAAAGCTTGCAACTACTGTCACCATGGTTGCAAAATTGTGGGCCCTTTCAGATCGGTAGATTAGGGAGTTGCAATTACTCGACCTAGCTGGAGAGTACTCGAGGGGTATTCGAACATAATAAATTATAACTAAATTAATCTTCATCAATGAGGTAGTGACAGAGTGGTTGGGGAAAGACTTGGTGAAGAGCGAATACGGGTAGCGCCGGTTCGACTTGGATGGTAGGCGAAGTTTTATCGATTATACCACTGTCGTGCATTCGGGCGGGTGGAGGTCGAGTTTCCACGCATCTGGGAGAGCTAAGGGCTGGCGGCAGTCGAGTAGTCATCCTTGGCCACAGCACCCGCTGTCACGGTGGTTGGTACGTCGTTCCTTGCCGTTAAAAAAACCAAATTTATTTTTGAGAAATTATATATTTCAAATACCAAAAGTTTATTAATATTTATTATAAAATACATGATTATCAATATAAATAAAAAAACACTTGTGAAAATACTAAAATATTTCAAAAAAAGATATTCATCTTTTAAAACATGATGTTCATTTTTTAAAATTATAGATATAGCAATTATGTTTTACTTTATTTTAAGTCAAAGAATTTTGACCAAGATTGACTGCTTTTGATCGTTCTTAGTAACCAGTCAAAGTTAAAGATTACCTTGTAGCGACTACTCAACTTCCAAGGATGAGTTTTACTACCATGGGTTAGACTATATATAGTAGGTTAACTATAGGGCTGGCATAACAGGTTACACGAACCTGTTAAGACACGAACTTGTTAAGACACAAACACGAAACCTATAAACACGAACACGACACGAAATCTAACCGTGTCATTTTTTTTCAAACACGAACACGAACCTGTGTATAACAGGTTAACACGATAAGACACGATACGACACGATAAGGAACACCTAGTAAAATAAGTTAACACGACAAGACACGATATATAAGACACGACAAGACACGACAAGACGTGATAAAACATACGATAAGACCTGTTAAGACACGTACACGATAAGACACGAACACGAAACAGGTAAACACGAACACGACACGAGAATAAACAGGTCTTAACGTGTCGACCTGTTATAGACACGAAACCTGTTAAGGCCAAACACGAAACTTGTTAAAATCGTGTAGGTTCGTGTCAGGTTATCGTGTTCGTGTCTAAATTTCCAGCCCTAGTTAACTACAAATTGCAATAACAACTCTCATCTCATTACTACATAGGCAGTGGACCTTTAAATAGATTATCATTTTACAAGGTTGTGGTGGCGAAACCTGCATTAGCGCCCCTGCCCCGTTGGTCAACATGCGAAGCAACAACAAAATATGGGATGACCCGCTAAGGGCTTGACAAAAACCGCATTGATACCCCATGTGTTGGCACCCACGTGGTGGTGTTTGGCGCCCTTCTTGGTTGACTTGGCATGGCGTTCGTGTCCACTATGCATAGACGTATATTTTCATATGCTTACCTAAAAAATAGTTTAAACGAAAGGATCCTTTCTTTCATTTTACAAACGTCTTTGGGTGGAGGGTTGGGTCTAATTGTCAAAGCCATTGGATTTAAGGTGTTGATCCCCTTGAGGTAAAGATATAGAGTAATTTAAGCAGTTCAAAACAAACAAACAAACAAACGTCTTCGATTAATTTAAGAAGTTAGTTTACCATTATACTATGTATTATTGGAAACAAAAGATGAATAGTAATCCTTTTAAAGCCAGAAATGAATATATACTTAACGTTTCTGTTTTGATAAACAAAATGGCCTGGTGTTGTGGTGGTGTATTGTCTGGTTGTTTACAAATGTTGCCCGGGTTTGAACCTTGCTGTTTGGGTTTTTTTTATTTTCTTTTCTTTAGTGCTGTACACGTGCGTGTGTTCTTTAAATTGTGTACGATGTGTTTTCCACGTGTGTCATTTGTCGTACAGCCTTCATCCCCACCACACACCTGCCCGCCATCCAAGCTATCCACCTACGTCTCTTTTGCACACCTGTCTAGCATATCCATCATATTCATATATCTGCTTAACCATTACCTCTGAAGAGAGAGAAATAGTAGAGAGAGGAACATGGAAGAGTGATGAACGGTGACCAGAAGGCCACCATTTTCGCACCATTACCGCCCAACCCTCCTCTCTTCTCTCTCTTCTTCAACCACCGCCCGATCTGTACTATGGGGTTGTTATGGTTGTTGTTGTGTGGTTCTTATCATGGTTTTTTTTGGACGGGGAGAAGTTTGATCCGCCGTTACCGACCGTCTTTATCGACTATACAACCTTTTTCATCTGTTTTTTACCACTTCAGCTTGGATTGGCTTCCGCTGCCGCCGTTGGCCACTGGGTCTTTTTGGTGTGCATGATGCGTAGGTGGTGGTTGCCTCCAACCAGTGTTTCTATTTGGTTTTCTTTTGCCAGTTTTATTTTTGGATCAGTGGGTGTTAATACACAAAATGGATGGTTTGTTTTTATATGGTGCATATGTGCTGTGATTTTTGTATTTGGGGTTCTTTGCCTTCTGACTAGGTATGAATAGTTATTTGTTGTGTTGCTTTGATTAGGCTATTTTGTGGTGTTGTGGTTGGCTTCGGCTGATTGGCCAGTTGTTGCTTCATCAAACACGCGTCGATTGTGGTTTTGACACACTCTTAACATGTTGTCGTTATTAGGGTTTCGAGGTATTTTGTTGTCCTTGAATGACAATGGGTTGTGGTTACTCCATGGTAGTGATGATTTTGAGATCTATACGGACAGTTGACGAAAATGGTATGACATGGGTGTTGGATGGTAGGTATGTACCTGCAACCCACCTTGCAGCCAGGTTATGCGGAATCTGAGCCACAAGGATGTCTGTTTTACTGCTTTATATACGTATATCTTTAGACTTTTTCTTACTTTTAACTAATCTAGTGCTTCAATTGCTTTGATGAAGCCTACAACAATGCGGAAGAGAGTGGAAATCATGCCACATCGGAGGAGGCGGCGGAAGATAAGTCGAAAACCACTCGCCGCCACTATGGTGTTGCTCTCTTGCGTCGTTTATTTCCTTTCTCTTCATCTCTTATGTTACTTCTGGATTCTGGTGAGTTATTTGGTTTTTGTATTTCGTTTTTCGTTTTGGTCATTACGCTACTCTCTGACCTTTGATTTTGGTTCAATTCTAACCTTTGATAAATATTTATTTGTTCAAAGATTTTAAAGTTTTCCTTTTTGAGATATATATATATATATATATATATATATATATATATATATATATATATATATATATATATATATATCAAGTCATCAAAAGTAGGGAGTTATCTAATTGTTTGATTATTTTTGTTACAGTTATTATTAAATTGTTACTAACAAAATTTTCAGTTGGGAAAGTGGAACTCTTGATCTTGAACAGGAATTTTGAGCTTCAATGTTAAGACCATGGCAATCTTGAAGAGGAAGAAAAACATTATAAAGAAAAGTAAAGGATAACCTCAATTTGAATAGAAATAAATTAATATACATATATGAGCAAATAGTCAAGTCGTAGTTATGCTTTATTATGGGTCAAACGGCGCCTTTGCCCCTTGTATCTTGGCAACAAGTAAACCCATTGCGCATAGGGTGCACACTAATTACTATTAATGTATAAATTACAATAAAAAGAAGTTATAGGGTCAACCTCTAGCTACATATCCCAGTACCTTTTAAATGAATGCTAATTACTTACAGCTTGAAAGTTACATGCTGGTAGATAATCCTTCAATTATAGAGACAACCTCTAGCTACGTATCCCCAGCCACCACTCCTCCAGCTAAGGCTCCAGTTAGGATGTTTCCACAATTCCACCTAAAATTTGAACTTTTAAGGACCGTTCGGATATGTACTTGCAAAAGTGATATTGTTATATTAAATACCCAAAATCATCAGATAATAACTAGATAATAACTTGGAAAAAGCACATCCAAACACCCTCATAAAGCTAATCGTGGACTTTTTCTTAGCGAGATTGTATGAACTAGAGATAAGACTTTGGGAGACTTTCTGCTCGTTAGAATTGTTTAGTTAAATAGAAATTAACACATTGATCTTGTATGAATATAATCAGTACTTTGTAGTGACAACAATATATGTGTTAACAAACCATTAGAAGCTAAATAATTTATTAATAACCTTTGGCGGTGGACCTCATGGTAGAAGCTTGGCATTGGGTTTGCCTAAAATAACAAACTCTTTTTGAGTTGCTTCAGGTTTTCTTCCTTTTCTTCATTTTTAACACAAAATATGAACTTCAATCTGAAAATAGATGAAAAAAATTAACTGATAAAGGTCATAGAAATTTTACCTTGGTTTCTTGCCTCCCATTGAATTCTCTACCTCCAAGGCTTATTGTTTCTCTAATTTGGAATAAAACTGAAGCAAAAAAGAACTAATATATGTATGTATATATATAGAGAGAGAGACAGAGGGGGGGGGGGGGGGGGAGTTGGCATCCTTATAACATCTTTAAGAGATGTTAATAGGCAAAAAGATGCTAGCGTACAAGTTGAAATTGGTCGGTCAAGTAGATTAGAAAATTTTTTGTTAATAACTGGTGTAGCATATATGGTTTTGTACTTTTGTTCATCAAAAATACACTTTTAAGATTTTTTTTTTTTACTATTTCCAAACTAATTATCATCTACAAGCTTGTAATCTAAGACAATGATCGATGAGGCATTTTTTCTCTAATTAGAGTACGTTTTATTGGTGAAGATGAGTTGTTCACATAGACTGAATCATCAAGAACAAAGACTGGACTTGGATATATTTGAAATAATAATTTTCAGACTATGAAATTTCTCCTACCAAAACAGATCAATAAAAGGCTACACCAGCCTTAAATTTTCTAAACAAACAGGCAATCCTTTAACCAATACCTAATGAACGACATGTATATCATATCATCAATCTATCATAAAACGCCTGAAACTTAATCAACTAATAAAAGATATAGAGCCTAATTTCACGTAATTACCATGATTAAAATTGAAAACAAAAATGATTCAAAAGAAATGACTCATTGGTTTTGTGGCCAGCAGGGTGATTCCAGAGAGCGTGTAGCTTTGAAGTCGCTCTCTGTGGAATCAATAAAAGAGTATTATACCGTCTATTTTAAGCAAGAAAATTATCAAGAAACAATTAATATACATAAGTTACAGAACCTACTCAATGAAATAGTAGTTTACATTGCAATTAAATACCCTAACACGAACCCATGAAAAAAAGAATTAAGAGAGCAAATCCGAACATAGTTTCCATAGCCTTCATCGCCGGACTTGCTCCAACGGGTGAAGGATATCCGTGGTGTGTTGTTGCCGTTGAGTAACAAATTTATAAATGTTAACACAATGGCTCACAAGAGCATATAGTCACGGATAACCCGAATCCTTTCGTGTATTTTTAAGTTATAACTCAAATAAAACTCACCACACACATTCCCTTATCTTCAACATAGTTGTAAAAACTCTAGCAGGACCCTCACCAAGCTTGAAGAAGACGTTGCCAACTATGTAATTCAAATTAATATAATCCAATAATATGTTCTTTTTTATGTACACACTTACCTCAAAAGGATACAGAGCTTTTCATGAAATTGCTTCAATTTATGTTCCTTTTTAGGTGGATTGGAAATTGATATGAACAAAAATTAAAAAGAGCAGCAAACAAAAATGAAAATAAGATTAAAGAACCCGTGAATCTGAATAAAACCTAAAAATCAAGAAAATTCAGATAGAAACAAACCTGTTGCAATTTCACTATTTTTTTTGATCAACCATCGCATGAACACCAACGCTGCTCGCCCGGTCGAAGAATCCAAACCGCCACTCTTCCAACCTGCTACCATCAAAACCCCACCATAAATTCGTCTCTATCACCACCGCACACTGCCGTCGCCTGAAACGACACCGCCACTCGTTGCCACCACAAACTGTCGTCGCTAAGTGAAAATAGAAGCGATTGGGTTTTTTTTAGAGAGATTATGTTTTCTTCGATAGGTAACTACAAGAGACAATGTATCTTTAGTGCTTTTAGGGTAAATCAATTGTCCTTGTACATGGCAATTTTAGCCCGAAAGAAAGAAAAGGGAAGAGGTGACGGTTTGATAGTTGCAATTGAAGAAGGGGTGGGGGACTAATTGTGAACAAAGGTAAGAAGGGGATTAGATGGGTAAGATGGACTTTAATGCATGAATGAACATAATAGGAAAATAGGTAGCATGATTATCTTCTAGGGGCATTTAGGGAAGAAAAGTGGTAAAATTTAGGAAATTGTAAAGAAAGCCTTGATATACTATCTTAACTTTGGACAATTTGGACATATTTGCTCATGCCTCCTCCTTTGTAATGTAGTACAGATATATATATATATATATATAATTTTATACGGAGCAAAAACATAAAGGTTTGTAGTGTAGGATATATATTTGTTTAATATAATTGAAAGTTTTCTTAGTAGAGTTAGAAAACTATGCTAATTTAATGTAGAGGTCTCAAGTTCAAGGCTTGCTTTAGTACCAAGATCTATTTTTTTAATTCATTTAATTTTACCAAAATTTTTGGCCCAATTTTTTATGTCGCTCAAGGCCCAATGTTTTTTTAATATTCTCCAAGATTGCCCTGTGTAGTGGCTAGACGTGCTCCCCACTAAGGAGCAGCCACAGTTTTGAGTCTCGGGTGAGACCAATTGAGGCATGCTAGGTTTTTCCCCTTCCAGTATTTATGATAATATATATAATCTTATACAAAATAAACAACATAATGGTTTGTGGTGTAGTGGTTGGATGCACTCCCCATTAAGGAGCAACCGCAGCTTCAAGTCTCGGGTGAGACTAGTTGTGGCGCAGTGGTTTTTTTTTTTTTTTTGTTCCTCTGAGTATTTCTTAAGATATTCAATTTCATGCAGGATAAAACAACATGAGCATCGGTGGTATAGTGGTTGGAAGGTGTGTGTTTGAATCTCGGATAAGTTCGTTTTTTGTGTTTTTTTCCTTCCTTTCCACGTTTTATTCTTCTCTACATAGGCCTAAATCCAATAACTTGTTTAACTTGGTTATCATATTGGGCTTTGTTAAATAGTGAACTTTTTTTCATACCAATAGTATTTTAATTTCTCCTCATATAACTTTATTTATTTGCTTTTAATCGTGACGAATCAACCAATGTTGGCCGAATAATAGTGGTACCAACCGTACCAATAATGTAGTGACTCAAACCCGTACCGACAAAATGTAAGCCGCAATACATGAGGAAGTAAACTAGTTGTTATAATGATAATATAATTATGTAAATTATTAAGCTTAAAATAGAAACAATTTTTTTTAAAAGAAAAATACATGTTTTTATAAGTTTACTACATCTCCATACCTACCCACACATGCGTAGTAGAAATTGTCCCGACGGTATCCAACATTATCAATACAAGTTACAACATCATAAAAAAAAATATCCTATAATGAATTAAAAAGATCTGCTTTGGTTCCCTGAATACCATATGCGCCTTATAAATCTCTGTTTCGACACCTCTTCGTACAACTCCAATCCAAGTTCTTAATTTTAATCATCGTTTGGTTCCCTAAATACCATATGCACATGGCCCGACAAACCTTTTACACCTCCAGTCACACTATCTCCACCTTCACCATACCCGACCACTACCGTGTACCACCACCAGTACGTCATCATCACCGAACCAACAAACGCCACACCATCAGATCCGAACAACCTTCATTGTTGCCGTCATTGTTTGAAAGAAAATAACACATTAGCCGTTGGGTATCAAAGACATGACGTTCCATTCTGAAAATAACACGTTACTCGCTGCTCTGTTGTGCTTCTGCCGTCTGAGTTCAAATCCCGCTGATTAACCGTCGTGCGTTTTGTCTTTTCGCTGCAAGCTTGCTAAAACCCACTGTTGTGTGTACATGTCAAAGGTATGGCATCGTCTTTATGTTCATATTTTAATATACATGATTTTGTCAAGAACTGTATGCTCATCTTTTGGTCATTTTTCCATGGGAAGAAGATGACAACTAAAATGTTATTTGGTCATTTCAAGAATTTATGCGATTCATAAATGTGTATCGATAAATTTGTTTGCAAAGGAAATAGGGTAATTAACTAATTACATGTTTTATAAAACGTTAAGGTGGGTAACAAGACATTGCAAGCGAAACAAGTATATTATCCTATATAGATGGTAATATATATATATACACACATATGGTGTATACTATAGTTAATCATTTGATTAAAGATATAAATTATGTTACATGTTGCAAAATAAACTGTTACGCATTCATAATAGACTTAAAATATAGAATGGTTTTACAAATGATTTTAATTATTTTATTAATCATACTAGAACATCACTTTTAATTAGGTGCTAGCATAATTTGTTGATTCCCATTAAAATTCTAGTTCTTTCATCATCATTACAATCAATGTGAGTATTTCCTATCCCCTTTTTGTTTTTTATTCACTTTTTTACAAATATAATTCTAGTACTATGTGCATTTGCTTACAACCGTGTTTTATGCTTAGACACTATATGTAGAATACATTTGTACTTAGTGAAATCATTAACCTTGTACAAGCCGACCTTAACATTGAATAGCGCTATTGGATTGACAACCCACCTAGGTGATTCTCCCCCTTTTTCATCGGAGAATCCATGGTCATTGTTAAGTTATTATCCATTTATTGGATAAGTACATCGCCGTTCATTTTAGTACATTTATACAGTCACAGGATTGATTTCGCTCATTTGTATGATACATAGTTTACATAAATGGACTTTCGCTTGCACGTGAATTGTATAACGTTTTTCCAACTTACTATATGTATTAATACTAGGAATGCTCAGCAACATTTCAAGTGTTGACAAAACTTATTTTGTACATGTTTCAGGTTCAGTTTCATCTTAGTTGAATAGCATTGGATTTTAGTGCTTGCTTTTAATAATTTATTTCGATATCACGTTTTGCTCAGTCTTTTGTATTTTTCCCATTTCATCTATGTAAGACAATTTAAATTATTCAATAAAATATTTACCATTTTAGTACCATGAGCTTTTGAACAATCATCACAACATGTTACCTCGATGATTCCGTCATCGGTTGGGGTGTTACATGGGTGTTGGTGTTGATTGTGTTTTAACATCATAGTGTGTTTTTTACTGTGTTTTAACATCCCGAGTTACTGTGTTTTAACATAACATCTTATTTACTTGAATTGTATAAGGTTTGTAAAGGATTGACGAATAAAACACATTTAAGACTATAGTTTAAAAGCAACTTACTAATAAACATTTTTTTTACAGTGATGTACGAACACACTAAACTGGATTATCCATGTCAACAATACAATACAAAACACACCAATAAGCAACTTTGAAGAAAATAACAAAAGAAATAGAAGTTTTTTTCTCATTTTACGAGTGAAGAATATAAGCACAATAAGATTGTAGAGATGCATATATTTGATCAGATAGGTTGTGTAATTAAATTTCTAAAATTTATACTACCTAATAAACAAAACTCGTTTGTGCCACTTGTCAATAGATTAATCCAACTTCTCATTAGGGCACATGGCACATCTATAACATTTCTCTTTTTTTTAAATATATTGCATAAAGGAAACAGTTAGGTAATAATGTATATCCTTTTAGTTACACATTTAATAAGATTCAAAGTTCCTAACTTGTGTCAACTCTCCAATTAATACATTAATTGATCCTATTAATTCCTCTATATTATCCTAATATTAGTTTACCTTATATTGGTAATCAATTAAATATCGAATATTTAAATTCGAATTTGATAAAATTTTGAATTTTGAGTTTTGGTTAATAATGGTAAGAAATCACACATACCAATTCTCCTTTTATTTACACATTTAATAAGATTCAGAGTCCCTACATAAGTTTTGTCAACTCTTTAATTAATCCATTATTTTATCCTATTAATTGTTCTATATTATGCTAATATAATATTAATTTAGCTTATATTAGTAATCAATTAAATATCGAATTTTGAATTTCAAATTTCAAATTAAATTTTGAAATATCTAAATTCGTATTAGACAAAATTTCAAATTTTGAATTTTGGTTAATAATGATAAGAAATTAGACATACTAAGGCCATCCGTAGTCGTTACAGATATTAGCGCCCCTCCGTTTCCTTTAATTGGCTGAAATATGGTGGCGCGGAATCCAAGAAAAAAAATGGCGTTAAAAATTTAATGCTCAAGATTTGATTTGGAATTTTAAGGCCCCTATGCAGCGGTTTATGGGGCGCTAATTTGTTTTAAGACCCCTTTAGCGCGCTCGAGTACACATGGTTTAATTATCTTTTTAATTACCCATTTAATAAGATTCAAAGTCCCTACATAAGTTGTGTCAACTCTCCAATCAATACATTAATTGTTAATAGCTCTATATTTAGGGGTGTTCATCGAATCGAATAACGAATTTTCGAATTATTCGAATAATTTATTTTTTGTACTAAATTCGTATTAGATTTGAATTCGATTAAAAGCTGGCAAAATTCGATTCGAATTCGTATTCGAATAAAAAAACTCAATTCGAATTCGTATTAGAAACTCGAATTCGAAGCGAATTCGAATAAATTCGTTTAAGTTTAAGACTTAACTTAGGGGCTTTAGTTAGGCTTGGTCTTGGTAATTGGCTAATTTATGACTTAGGTCAAATTCATAGATTAGCTCATGTTCTAAAGTATTAGGTGTGTATATAATTATACTTATATTTGTAGATCCACATATTGAACAGTAACTTGGTCATTTGAAGGCCTTTTTGGTCATTTCCATGTCCTCTCCATCTATGTGTAGGGGAGTGATCTCCCCAGCTAGCTTGCTGCCCCTTTTGTGTTGTCATCCCTTCATCTCCCCTTTTTAAGCATATTTGCAAGGGATATGGGATTGATACACCACGTGACATCATCCTTACATCATAATCAGATTCCATACACCCTCTTGGATCATTATTATATTATATATGCAACTAGGTTAATAATAAGGAGACAACTTATGGTTCCAATGCTTGGTTGCTTTTTCTTTCTTTTCCACTTTAATATATTATATTTTTATTTTTTATTTATTTATATTTATTGTTGTTGTTATATTTACTATTGGGTTTATAAAGTCTAGAAAAATGAACTTTTATTACGTGTTATTACTGTAAGAATTTATTTAAAAAAAGTCTAGAAGCATTTAATAACGTTAGAAAAATAAAATAATTTAAAATGTCGTGAAATCGGCGTAATTTGACACGGTGTCTAAAATTGGGGTGGACGGTTTGGTATCGAGCGAACCGGTAGTGTACTCGTGTTTTTTCGTAAATAAAGTTAAAACCCGTATATTTTTTATGTAAAAATTCACAAAACCTTCTCGTATGATACAAACTAAAATATAAAATTTAAAATAATTATTTAAAAAATGTCTAAAAGCATTTAATAATGTTGGAAAAATAAAATAATTAAAAAGTCGTGAAACCGGCGTATTTGAGACACGGTGTCTGAAATTGGGGTGGACGGTTTGGTATCGAGCGAACCAGTGGTGTACTCGTTTTTTTTCGTAAATAAAGTTAAAACCCGTATATTGTTTATGTAAAAATTCACAAAACCTTCTCGTATGATACAAACTAAAATATAAAATTTAAAACGAATGTGTTACTAAATTATAAAATTTAAAACGAAAATAAATTTTTTTAGTGTAGAGTAATTACGTAATTACTCTAGTGTAAACTACTATAATTACTCTAATGATGTGATTACGCTAAATTTTTTTTTATATTATTCATCTAAAAAGCATGTTTAAGCCGTTGCGAAAAAATTTCAAATATATATATTCCTCCCTTCACTTCTCATGTTTAGTAAGTTAAATCTATTTGTATTTGATCTTTACTCTCGTTATAACAAGACTATCTGTTGTAGGTAGAGGTGAGTGGGAGATTTATCGAATAATATTTTACCATGCTGAAACGTGGTGAAAGTTATTATGAATCCAAAACTAAAAAAACAAATAATAATAATAATACAGAAAAAAAAAAAAAGAAAAAACTGAAGGTTAAGGTGAATCCAAATCCAAAACTGAAACGTGGTGTGGTAAAATAAAATAAATAATAAAGAAAAAAAAAGAAAGACAAAAACAAAACAGTGAGACGTAAAAAAAAAGGTTAAGGTGAATCCAAAACTAAAACAAGAATCTTTATTAGGTGGCAGCTTTTATAATTTTTAGGCTCATTCTAAGTGGGTGTATATCCCCTAATAAGGTGGGTGTATATTTCCACCACCCCTATTTGCAAAAAGATGAGAGAGAGAGAGAGGAAAGAGAGAAAAAAAAAGGAGATAGAGGTGTTTGACCGGAGGTTCACCACTGTTACAACACCGATGATGCCGGATCCGGTACAGTGTTACTTCTCTTTCAACTTCTCTTCTTCCTCTCTCGGTATCACTCCTTTTGCGTGTTGTCGGTGGCTTATACGCCGTCAACAACGGGTGTTTTATCGCATTTTCGGTCTATGATGGCTATCACTTTGTTGCTTGAGACCTACTTATCTCTGGGCTATGATGATTTTGTACGGTGGGTCTATATATGATGGCTATCGCTTTGCTCTTTTAAAACTTTGAACCACAGTTGGCTTACATCTTGGATTTGTGATTGAAGAAACTTATTGTTATATTCTTTAGATGCAGCTTTGTGATTAAAGCCACCTTTTAATATACATGATGTCATTTCTAATGTGGTTTACGTCTTTATAAGGGCTGTGATGATGACCTATACGTTATTTAAGCCGAACTTATGTTGTCCTTCTCGGGTTAAACATACATTTTTATTTTAGCCTGATCAATTACATGTTCATCGCCTTTTCAATTCATTTTCCTATGTTTATATTATGTGTTTTTAACTCTATATTTGATACATAATTGTTGCGTTACCGCATATTACAATCAGATCTGAACATATTAAGTTTCTTTTCTTCGCGTTTTATGCAGGCTTCTGTTAATGACCTTTTCATGGATGAGAATTTGCTACAGATAATGTATAAGGTTTTTATGCTACTGTGTATTGACTTTTGTGTGGGAGATTCTATACAATGATTAGCCAGTTTTTTTTTGTTATGTTTAACATGAGAATTAGGTAGTTGTTTGGTTATGTTCAGGGGCGGACATACAACACAAGCAGGGGCTGCGGACGTTGCGGCTCAACTTCGCGCGCATAGTCAAAAATTTTGGTTTTATTTACGAAATTTGGAAAACGTTGCTACTAAAATGAAAAACGTTAGTACTGGAAAATGTTTCTAGATCCACCACTGGTTATGTTTACAAAATGAGAATAACAATCAACGATCATTAGTTTATAAGATTTGCTACATGTGGCGTAATTGGTTTGGTTAGATCTTATTCGAAAGGCGATAGTTTCATTTATATTCTTCAAAATGTGTCCATTAAAAGCAATAGTAAAAGGAGGCAGAAGGCACAATTCCACATTCACTGCCTTTGTCGTACTGGGTTTTGCGTAACCCGTTGTTGGTTGACTGCCAGGTGTTCGACTGTATGCTTGGTTTTAAAAACATGATTTCAGGTTGTACTATGTGTTGTGTTATTGTTTGGTTATACGTTGTCAACATCTTTTTATTTCTTTCGTGTGATTTTATTTAAAAGGCCCACTATGTGGTGTGTAATTGTATATTTTCTGCTGCTCTATTTGTTTTCCAAATAATGTGTGTTAAACGTGTGTTTGTGTCTGAGAGCCGGCAAAACGCGCGCCCGTCAAACACACTCAGTGGGTTGGTTGTGGTACCAAGGGAAACATATTAGTTGTGGAGATATACAAACTTTCAAAAATTCGTTTACCATAATTCTTTTTGTTGAAATCAATACTCATGAGCTTTATTTACCATAATCACACGTTTACATTAATTTTGTTAGGTACTTAAAGCATTGGAAGGAGAAACAAGGAATTACTTGGTGCAAGTCTGCATTCCAGTGGTAACAGAGGCGTCAACATGCGAACTGGGATGCTCGATGCATAAATTGGACGGAGGGATCATTCTCACACACTATTTCTTTTATGTATTCTGTCCACATCTAGACAATTAATTTTATATGTGTGTGTAGTTAATAGTATACAACACTAAAAATTATATATTCAGTGGGGAACTTTTGAGATTCAATTTTTACATATACATAATTTATGTCTTAAGCTTATAAGGTATTCAGATGTTTTGGTAATTCCGAAATTTTGAGAGGTATTTTGATCGGAAGGCCTGATTGTAATTACGAGTTTTTATGAGGGTATCTTGGTCTTTTGACCACCTTCATTTTAAAATGAGGGGCGCGCCAAACCACTAGTTATATATATAATAAACTAGCTTATTACCCGGGAGTGTCCCGGGGTAGAAAAATGTAAATATGACATAAAAGTGGAAACATACCAATGTAAGCACTCTTTTGCATCGCCAATAGAATGTTCGAGTTGGAATAGAGAAGATGTTTCTTGAATTCTCCCTCAGTCTGATGGTGAGAATAGTATGAGCCATATGAATGTTTAGTCACCTCTATCTAAGACATCACAGTAAGCTGATAATACCATAACATATGTAGACTGAAGAAATTGAAATTAATTTTTATATATGTAGTGTAAGGAAAATTATCAAAGGAAAGATACCAATCATATATGTATTTATTATCTCCATCAAGCCATTATGTGATTGTAAAATCGTCTAAGCATTACTCAAGAAAAGCAACATCTCCTTGAATTTCATTAGTTAAGTCCATCATATATCCAAACTGAAGAGAGACATTGCATTTTGTACAGACCATATAAAAGCATTACACACAAAATTAGCATAAAATAAATTCAGGCCTTTTACAAAACAAAGTAACAAATCCATTAAATATTGACAAATTAGCATAAAAAGCACAAATTTAATCAACCATCAAACTAACAAACCATCTTAAACAAAAAGACGCCACTAAAGTAGATCCCATAATGAATTCAAGTAAGAACCCCCACAATGGATTCACGTAAGAGCCCCCACAATGTTGTTTATGGAGCTACATATGAACTTCTGTGACCAATTTAAAGGAGATCCCATACTCTTCTCTATTGTTGTCCCCTAATCATGACAACGCAACTAGTTTCTTACAAAAAAAACATACGATTTTGAGTTAATAGACCATTGTACATACCTGGTAAACTAAAAAAACATTGCAAGTCGTGCCAATGAAGCCACAGCCTAGTGGTGGAGGTAGGGGGTTTACTCCTTTGGAGGTTCCCACCTTGGAGTGCTCAGGTTCGAATCCCAAGTCGACCGAGCTTGTGGCCTTGTATAGTCCTGGCCGAGAGCTGTTCAAAAAAAAATATACGAACATGATACAAAGTTACAAAATTTTACAAAAGTAAGCCAAAAAAATATATTGCAAAAGTAAGCATAAAATATGTAGACTGAAGAAATTGATACAAAGTTACAAATTCTACAAAAGTAAGCCAAAAAAATAACAAAATCCTAAAAACTTAGAGATCTTTGAAAATGACATGAGCACTCCCATCACCTAAACAACCAATCAAAATCCATTACCACAATTTTTAAAAATAAATAGAAAGCAAACAACATGAATGATGAACATATCAAAGCATACCTGCATAGCATCATTTCAAAAAAGTTCTATCCAACAGCTATTACTACCAAACCATACTTAAAGCAGTGCCCAATGCCAAATAAGATGAAAATGAAAGAGTAAAAGAGGAAATAACACCTACAAAACCAGATAAACCCTATGAACAAACTACTCAAACATAAATTTGTGTTTAATTGGCCAAATATCACAACATACAACACCTTCCATAACCTTCCAGAGAGAGCGAGAGAAGAAAAAGCATTATATATAATAACTGTTTTTTTTTTTTTGGAGGGCCACAGAGTCTGTCCAACTGAACACTTCCCTAAAACACAAAGATTATACAAAACTTTTAACATTAATCTTTAAACCATAGTGCTAAGGTCAAACATGTCATATCTCAGTTTCAAAAATTGAAGAGACAAAGCTATAAATTTGACACCAAAAATGTTTTCATTTGTGTCGTGATTATATTACAATGATTATTGCACTCACAGACTTTCGTGATAATTCATAGCATTCATGTCAATTTTGAAATTGGGCTACACATTTTTTACCTCAAAAGTCAAACTCAGTTCTATGTTACGTAACTTTGTGATCTTACCTCAGAGTTATCATGTTCATATCGAATCCGGAAAACGCATCTGCAACCCCTTATATCATGCATGTTTCTTTTAATGTCAATAACTTGAGCATCATAATATCTTGCTTGATCTGCCGGAAAACGCATCTGCAACCCCTTGTATCATGCAAGTTTCTTTTAATGTCAATAACTTGAGCATCATAATATCTTGCTTGATCTGATTTCTCCTGATATCGTACCAAAAAAAACATTAAAAAGCTAGCATTCAGCAATCAAAAGATGTTATTAAAGATCTGAAACTACATCACAGATTAGATACATATACATTCAAAACAATGTATAATTACAATCTATAAAAATATCTATTCAAATAACACATAAAAACCGTAGATCTATTGAAAACGATATGAATAATACCTTAATACCATGCTCGAGACAGTAGAATTCCCAACAGGCATTGCGACCTGGATACCGCCTGACCGATGTGAACAGAAATCAACCACATGCAAATCATACCAATAATTCATAAACATAAAAAAACAAAATTAAAAGTTAAAACCTATCTATTTATTGAGTTTTAAGCGAAGGAAATAAAATTCTTAAAACAGTCACAGTTAATTGGAGGTTTAGGTCCTTAAAAAAACCCAAAATAAATCTAAGAATTGATGATATACCATATACACACCCCTCACCTTCGTTTGCCTCATCACATCTTATAATCTCTCACATTCTAATAACTCCTATAAATTCCTAACCTAATCAACTAAACAATCACTTAAGTTGGAAACAACTTGGCAAATCCTAGAATTTCAT